>JAHWFP010113229.1:0-19836 GCA_023313725.1 Lithobius niger
GTAAGTAATACCGCTATGGTACGTAAACATTCAAGATGGCAACCGCAGTATCTCAGTTACGTTTTTGCCAAATGGCGACTACTCAGTGGCCAGCTTGAATTTTTGAAACTTAACGTACCATAGCCGTGTTACCTTTGGAAAGGTAATTTTATTTCCTACAAGTTTCCTAATCGATGGCAAGTTAAAAAACTGCACTGGTAAGCCATTATTTGGCAAAAATGTGCTTCAGATAGTAGCACTTTTTCTAATGCAGCACCATTCTCACAGGGAAGCGCTACACCCACCATTGGATTTCATTTCTACTGTTCTACAAATTCGAATGAAGCAATTGACACCTCCCGCATGCTTGTTTCATAAAGGGGCACACGAGAGGGTAGGTTTTTATGGGGGGGGGGCAAAGTTTGGTCAGTCGGCAAATCAGTTGGAAAAATTACATAAATTTTTGGCTAGAAGGAAAATTATGACGGTAAATTTCTGGCAAACACCCCTCCAATTTTTATCCTTCCTGACGTCTCTGCACAAGGGATCATTATTTTCGAATTCTATACTCCCAGACTAGTGTTGTTTCTGTTTTCATGCACATTGTTTTATTACGGTACTCCTTTGACATAGAGCATCTATACACTGAAGAAAGGTGCCACATAAATTTATGATAAAAGTTTCTCCTTTTGGATGCAACGCAGCAAGGTTTTAAAGTATAGAATCAAAGTTTACAAGGAGGGAAAAACTGTAAGACCAGTTATTCTCAGCCTAGTGGACTGCTGGGAAACTGTATGCAGAAAATAAACACGATAGAAATATTAAGGGGATAAAGAACGGAAGTGATGTGACGGACTGTGTTAAAGATCAGTGACTAAGCAAGGTGTGCAAAAAAGACTTGAAGCTAGAACGATTTTGTTAGGAAGATACCGTCTATAACCTTTGGGGAAGTATAAATCGCCCGATTCCAGAGTGCTGAGAACTAGTTCTTTGCACAAGGGAAGCAGGCGAGTTAACTTGTTTATCTACCTATGTCCGCGTCTCAGCAAGACAATAAAGAAGCACGTGACGTTAATAACGATGTAGTGCATGGAGTAGTCCAACAACGCAAGGCGGTAAGGTGTTAAGACGATTGTTTTGTTTATAAGCGACATTTATGGTTTTATCGTAAGCGGCAGTTTTTTTTGCCGCCATACAGTCTGTGCCGAGATCTGGTCATGAAGAGCAGCAGGTCGAGTTGTTCGTAAGCTGCATCATGATACCAAAAGAATTGCTCAATGCAAGTGTGAAGTTGATGGTTTTGAATAAACCCCCAAGTTGATAATGAGCTATGTGGTGCATGATTTGTTGGGTGTAATGGCCAAAATCGAAACCATTACAAAGGGGCGGAAAAAAACGTTGACTTTTGTCGTAAAGTATTCCGTTACAGATTCGGAATTGGTATTCGACAATTTGTTTGAGTTGTCGATTGTTGGAGATATTTCAGAAGAGAGTACGGAATATAATGTTGGATATGGTTGTGTCGGAGTCAGTGCGCAAGAGCGCCCATACATTGGGGTACTGGGACTGAAGCCCCCTCCCCACCCCCACTCCCTTTGGCCCGTCTTTGCCTTCTTGCCCTTTTGGTAGACAGAATCATGTGGAAAATCCATAAAATCAAAAACCTTTAAACAAAAGCTTTTTTGACGATCCGTAACACATATAAGCCAAAATAAGGCACGTCCCAAAAGGAAAAAAAAAATATTCCCAAAAAAAACCCCCCCCCCCCCACTTTATTTTTTGCTGTTTTGCGGGTGCTCTTGTCAGTGCATCTGACAATTTAAATGGCGTGAAGCATCCACAAGTAAACAAATGCACCGCTGAAACTACTGACCTGAAAGAAAATTTTAGAGGAATTTTAATGCTTGAAATGTTACCTAGATTGCCCATTTTCAGTATTATTATGGTGAAAAATAACTTGCCGTTTCAAAATAAATTAAATTTACACGATGGGTATAATATGGGTTTAGTTTAAAAAATAATCTACTGCACCGGCTGCTGAGAACTAGTTCTGGGTACTCGTTCATTGTTGTGTTCCAGCATCCTTGCATTGCTACAAGAGGGCCGAGATGCGTATATCGGTCGATGAATTGGAATTGGAAACTACATTTTATGAAAGTACTTGAAGTTTGGGAAGATGACGTGTTTGAGCAAGTCGTCAATTAGTTTATGGGAAATAACCAGTGTTGCCATCGAGATGAGACGAGAGTCGATAAGTCTTGCTTTTGAATTTTAAATCCTTTGTTTCGTCTCATTCTCAACTGCAAAAATGTTGTCTCGTCTCGAGTGCGTCTTGCTCGATGATTTCTCCCTTGCAATGTTGCTCTGAAAAAGTTTGTTTTGTTTTGCAGCAAACTTGGCTGTCTTAAGGTCAAGTTTACGCTGATCGTCCACACCACAACCTAAAGCTAACCCCACCACAACCTAAAGCCACCCACACCATAACCTATAGCCATATCTTATGACAAAATGGCAGTTTTGAGGTTTTACATGTGAATTTGAATGTAATTTTACCATGAGTACTAGTATAGCGTTGCCGTCTCTACTATCTGAATCGCTCAGGCAATGTAAGTTGTTTGGGGGTGGGAGAAAAATTAAATAGGCCTAAGACTATTACACAAGTTAGTCATCTTTGCCAAAACCGTGAAATAAAAGTCGAGATAAAGTCCAAGATATTTGAAATTTGTTTTCGTCCCGTTTTGCTCGTTTTAAAATATCTCAAACTCATCCTGTCTCGCAAGAAAAAGTTGGGATTTTCATTTCTCGACAGTAACCTCAGCTTAGTGCCGAACGTATGGCATGCATGTAAAGGATGACATGTTTGAACGTTTTCAGTAGACATCAGGCCATGCAGACAGCTAATTTACACATAAAATAAGCACTATTTTATCAACTCGTCTTACCACAAAAATGGTTCCTGCAATCCCTGCTGCAAATACAAAAACAGAAACCCCGCACAAAAGTGTCGTTTTTCTTAGGAGGCATTGGCGACTCCACATTCATGTTTCAATGCTCATTGCTATATGGTAGCCTCACTATGAAATCCATTACCGCATGAAACTCGTACCCTGCATGGTGAAATTAGGTTTAATGCAACCGACCCACACAAATTTGGAAAAAGGGCAAGGTTCATGGGTTCAAGTACTACACGGGGGCAAACAAACAAGGCAGTTATGTTATTTCCATCAAGGGCGCTCGTAAATGTTAACTGTCGGCCAGTTTTGTTTTGCTCTTAAGTTTTTATTTACAGGGGACTAATGATAGACATCCATAACCAAAACATTTTTGCCAATTTACTTATTTTAAAATAAACTTTTTAAAAATACAAGAAATTATTGCCGGCATAATCATGGAATCAGATAGGCACGGTAACGCAGGATTAGAAGCACCTTTCAGGTACGATCAAGTAATCCATTATGGAATGTTTACTCGAATTTTTATACCAAAATTTTACACAGGTTTGGATCCGTTGTTTCTTTGTTACCAAAATGCATTATTTTTGCAAATGTTATGAATTAATACTTTTTAACAATAACACACAGTTGCACAGTCTGTATTGAACTTTTCCTTATTTTTTCCCCCTTAATTCAATTAATTCAGAGGAATTCTTATTTTAAAATAAAAAAAAAACTACAATTTTTTAAGATGTTCTTGGCGGAGCAGATCAATGAATGTCTCATCCAGGGCGATAAGCATCTGTTTGAACGTTTGAAATTCAGTTCAACCATTCCACTACAATTGAATGATCTATGCGTTTTCATGGATACAAGTTCGTAAATCAGTAAAATTGGTTAAGACTTGATAGCAACAATGACATCATTGGAGTGCAAGCATCTTTCAGCTAGGCTCGCAGGTTGAAGCACAGTCAAAGAAAAATTCAACCAACGTACCAGTCTTTTAATGTTATTTTCAAGCTTCCTGCTTAAAAACAAAAATCTTAAAAATACTGACGCATTGGTTGAATTCTGCTTTGACAGGGAGGTTGCACCCGCACCATGATCAACCCTCCCCTGACTCACTTGCTCTGCTTTAAATGGCAAGTCACGAAAATAAATGGTCAGTTAGTCACACACACAAAAGGAAACGAAGGCCAAGTAATTCATTTCATGTTTTCAGTTCATATTTTTTTGTCCAAGAGTTGGTATTACAAAAAGGAGTAAATTTCTACACATTTTACTGATTTTACTTGAACACCATCTCGCTCAGAACCAAAGGGTTGCTTGCCATTCTGTCAATACAATGAGGGGGGGGGGGGGGCGACCTAGTAAAGTGATGGAAGCGACATTTGTTGGGTTTCTTTGCAAATCGTGTATGTCAGGGTTTCTCAAAATGTGTGTAGCAAGCAACGGAGCCTGGGAATGTTAAAACCAGAAAAATAATTGAAGTACGATGTTACCACATGTTTTCATTCCCGAAGGCTATAAATATTTCTCACCTTCCGGTTACATCTGCACCTACATCTGCCCCTACATTTATGTTGCTTTGAAGCTTGCAATTATTTCAAACAGTTGGCTGCACCATCTTTCAAGCTACTGTTTCACATCCCCAACTTTACATTTCCGTCAGGAGCATGCCGGGACTGCTGTTTAAGATCAGTAGTCAATTTTTATTTTGAAAAGGGTCACGTTGGACGCAAGTTTCAAAAATCCTGTTGCGTGGCAATAAGGCCACACATTAAGAGTTTAACTGCTTAGCCATTAAGTTGCTCGACTTAGCTGACAACCAGGGCCGTAGCCAGGCCACAGCATTCACAGCAGCCGCTGTGGGCAACTAGCTAAAGGGCAATTACATCCATTTTGACATGCATGTTTGACTTTTGGATCACTTACACAATAACTAAACATAAGAATTGCGGTAAGAATGCGTTACGTACGTTCGATATAACAATTTAATTACTGCATCACCAAAACACGACACGGAGATCCCAATTGTTTTGCTGGAACGCTCAGAAATTAATGCCGACAGATGTCACTTTTCGATTTCGACTCACAGCCGATTGAGATAGCTGTATCGACTGTGAGGAGCTCAACCATCTGACGGCCTTAGCTGGCCAGCAGTGTAGTGGCTGCTAAGGCCTTCAGACGCTTGAGGTCCTCACAGTCAATACAGCTATCTCAATCGGCTACGAGTCGAAATCAAAGAGATCCATCTGTCAGCATTAGTTTCTGCGCTTTCCAACAAAACAACGGCGACCTCCGTGTCGTGTTTTTGGTGATGCAGTAATTAAATTGTTATATCGGACGTACGTAACGTATTCTTACCGCAATTCTTGTGTTTAGTTATTGTGTAAGTGAAGTGATCCAAAAGTCAAACATGCATGTCAAAATGGATGTAATTGCCCTTTAAGGTGTTGCCATCATCAGTACTCTCACTCACTATTGCTCTGAAAACCCTAGAACGCTTGGCAAGGTTGGTTTCCGCTATGGGTAAAAAAAATTCTGGCTATGGCCCTGCCGACACCAACGCCGGCTGCTTGACACACAGAAAAGCCCAATGCATGTCGTTGCACGCACACCAAAATAAATAGTATTAGAATTATCAAGGCGTCAGATAATTACTTGGCAGGCAATAAATTCAACAGATTACACACGTTAAGTCATCAATATAATTTATTCCTAAGACAACCACTTGGAAGACATGATAGTGAAAGATACCTGAATTTGGAATATTTAGGCACTGGAGGATTTCAACTGAACTGGTAATATACTCATTTAAGACACACAGTGAACCAGATAACTAAAATTAGTCAGTTGGCTGGACAAGATTCATCCCCACGCCCTTATTGCACATGAGCATGATTATTACAGCATATCTTTAGTGATAATTACGATATCTTGAACTGCACATCGAGATTGACAAGAAAATAGTCAAAATTACCCTTTCACATATAACAATAAGAATTCATGCTACACAATATGTTCGTAAATAGGGAAGTTTCTCTGCCTGATTTCTCCCAAAGGACGTAATTATGTTATAAATACGGAGACAATCCAGTCAGAAAGCGCTCTCCACGGCAACGAAACAGTAGATAAAATCTACATTTCAACAACATCAAGAGTTGATCTAATGGCTACATAGTCTTTCGGCACTCAGAGGATCTTGTATTTAAAAGCCTGACACACAGGCGTCAGTATTCAGGACCTGACAGTTTTTTTTGCCCAAAGTTTTTTCTTTTCTTTTTGTAATCGGCTGCCAGCGTTCACTTCATTTCAAAACAGACTGAAGTTTTACAAGCCACAGTTGTTACTTCAAATAGTCCAATGAGATCAACTGTTCTCTCTACTTGATGGGGAGCCATTTCTTGTAATACTAGCAACGTAACACAATTAAGTACGAATGTCCGCACTATCACTCGTCGGATGCGGAGTCGCTACGCCATTGACTTTATTTTCTGTGCTGATACCAACCATTGAGTCATAAGCATTCTGCATCATTTTTGTTACAGATTCTATAAGGTCATCCATGTTGCTTACAGTTAGGCCTGTTGTTGGGACAGGTGGCAGGATCATTACATTAAGCTTGCCTGTAGAAATAAAATAAACATGTATTATGTAGTATTAAAGTATGCTGTTAAAATCTAAAACTTTTAGTATACATTTATTACATACTGATGCAAATTGTATCTTATCTTTTGGTTGATAGACGACCTAAATCTGGACGTGATCACCAGTTTTCTACATTTAAATATCATGAGCTCCAGGTTGGCAATTAGACTGTGTCAGTATGCGACAACCCAAATGAAAAAACAAACCATAAAAAAAAAAACCAGTTTTTAAAAGGCTTATTTATGAGTAAATAATACGTCTGCATACAGATTTGGGCGTTAACATCAAGCTCTCTATATGCTAATTTTTTAGTCGTCACTCTGAAATCAAAAGGTAATAGAAACTTATCTGTCATCAATTTGATTACAAGGAAAAGAAAGTAGACTTGAATGGTTGCGTACCACACCACTTATCCTTTTTGGATACCTGAACCTACATAACTAGCATTCAAAACGTCACCCAATTTAACAAAATTAAACAACTCAACAGTTCCATTCAGGGGGCACCACAGGTAAAAATTAAAAAATTGTATTTTTCCTTCGTGGCATCAAAGCTATGCTATTTTGATAACATAAGAGGGGGGGGGGAATTGAGGCTTAATGGCGCGTCGACAGCTTGGTCATTAGCGCCAACCTCAGTCACAGTGCAGTGGTCCAGGTTGCCACTGCAACACACATTACAGAGATGTAATTCAAACCCCTAATCTAAATTTTTTCATACACCTGTACCTCCTATAAAAATTGAAAAACACCAGACAGGAGGACAGACTTATCGCCCAATTGACGCGCAATGTCATGCGGAAGACGGAAACGACGACGAACACCATCAAGATGGCAACAATCAACAAGGAAGTGCCGGACTGTACGTGGCCGTTGACACCAATAACATTCAGGAGGGTCAACCCCCCGCAAAAGGAAACAGTGAGTAAGTCAGGTGTGACCAATGCACAAACGGGCCGATAACATAGGCCTATACTGGTTTTAAATTTTAAATTATAGTGTGCAGGGAATACTAGCAGGAGAAACTTACGAATGGGGTGTATTACATTGTATCAGGAGAGAAAAGGTTAAAGGAAAACTAAACCCTCTGGTTTAAAGTTTGTGTATCAAAACTTAATATGCTTAAAAAAAAGTTTATTTACACGAAGCTGCTAGCACGAATATTAATTTAAGCAAAAATAGATTTTATAACTGCGTTCTCAATTACATCGACGCGAGATAGCGAATGTGACTTCGAGCTATGCAAAGCTGTTATGTCAACCAGGGTGAGCAAGCACATGCACGTTGGCAGCTGACGAACTGTGATATCACGCAAACGAGACTTCTCTCCGAAGATCAACGGCGCCAAAAAGGCGTCTGCTAGAAAAGCAATCTTATAAAATCATTACGTAAATACTGTAAGGGGTATGCGAATCCCGTACTACGCATAGTTTTTTAAGTACGTTACCATACGATATTGAAATTTAATATGGCAGGGCTTAGTTGTTCTTTAAAGCCGCACAGAGGTCCGATTGGGCGCTCGGCTCCAAATTTGTGGTCCTTCACACCTTTAGTGGGCAACCTAACGACCTACATTTTATTTGCTGTTTGCTTGAATCCGTACATTTAAATCTGCTCATTTGTTTGCTTGAATCCATGTCTGCATTCATGTTTCAGTACAGTACCCAAGCAGCAGGGCCACCTCACAGGGTCCCTATTAATCTTCAATGCGTTATACTGGTGTGCTGGGCCTTCTTAAAGCACGGGCCTAGGGACAGAATACACGCTGTCCCCTATTCTAGTCGTCCCTGGGATAGGTTACTTTATAAAGTAGAGTGTTTTGGAAACTTTGGTTGTAGTATTCTGTGGGTGTGATTAATCTGGCACTAGAATGTATCAGTAGAGATCATTACCTATCTGAAGATTAGCGCCGTGCACCACGTCATCAAGACCAATAGCAGTTCCCATTGTTAATAACCACACTCACTGTGAAATTATGAAATCAAAAACTCAAGCCTAATCACAGCTAAAAACTAATAAACACAGGAGCTTTCGCCCAGTCTTACTGGGCATTCTACTGTGGTAGCAGTTGAGAATACCCAGTAAGACTGGGCGAAACCTCCTGCTTTTATTCGTATTTTTGCTATGATTAGGCTTGAGTTTTTAAGTTTCCATTGTTGTAAAATAACAGTTGCTCAAAGTTGATAGCTCCAGTTTAAAATTCCACACAATGTCAAAAATCGACAGAGACAACAGATACCGTACTCAAGCCAACCAACAATCAATAGATCAAATAGATTAAATAGATGCTGAAGGGTCTTCACATTATTATTTAGTCAGAGCTGGTAGATGCCTCTTAAAACACGGGTCTAGGGACAGAAGCCAAACTTTTCCCCTACTCCGGTCGCCTCTCCGGTCCGGTATAAAGTAGTAAATTTGGCAACTTCGGCTGTACTGTTCTGCGGTGTGACTAATTTGGCACTAAAATGTATCAATAGAAGTCGCTACCTATCTGAAGGTTAGAGGTGTGCACCATGTCAGCAAGGCCAATATCAATTCCCAATGTTGTACAGTGACAGCTGCTCAAAGTTGATTGCTCCAGCTTGAAATGGCACACAATGTGAAAAATCGGCAGACATAAGAGATACCGTGTAACCAACACTTAAATAGATCGATGCTGAAGAGTCTTCACAAGCTAAATTACAGTTTCGGCTGCCAGTTACATGATGAACATACAATACTGCCCCGCCATATGGCATTCAGTGCAGTGTACTAAAATCTGACAATGACTGACCACCTGCACTTCCCTGACTAACCCATTATCCTCAGATTTCACAAAACACTGTACGCAACAGATTAAAACTTTTTTGTTTGCATTTAGCGGTATCCATAAGAGCCAAGACATTTTAACATACAGGTATTTATAATAATATTTCACTTTTAACCGTAAAGGTATGAGAGGCAGTTGGAAGTGCTATAATTTGTGTGTAATCACGTTAGTAAAGACAAACCTCATGTACTGATGATAATCCATTGTACCACTGACTCTCATACATGATCAGCAAAACAATGACTTGACTAAGGTTAAATTGAACTTTTATTCCACATTAACTAATTAGAATAGTTAAAATTCAACATAAATAATTCACTTGAATCGCCAAGACCATCACGACTTACCTCCATTTTCAAATTTTCTCTTTGAACTGTCATAGAAGCTTGAATACGGAGATATTACAATTGGCAAAAGGGGAACCTGCAAATAGTTGAACCTTCTGATTTATGGAATAAATCTGTAAAATGACTATATAACTTATATAAAGAATAAATCAATTCGTACCGTAATACCAGGCAACTGACCTTTCAACGCACTTATCTTGTAATCCAAGGTAAAATAAAAGCTATTTTATGTTTTTATACCGTTTACTATCTTTATACTGCATACCTTTAAGCATGTTTAACGATTGGTACGTACTGTAAATAACCAGCAGTGCACGACCGTTCGTCCGTAAAAAACACCAATGCTACTGTGCGCTAAAGCAAGCTTATAAGTTAGGCGCTCCAGGCACTTTTTTTTTGACCAGAACAGGAAGTTAGACTAGAGCTGAGTAAGTGTTAAACAACGCAATGCTCGAACGTAGAACAAAATTGGCTGGTATTAATTACAAACTGATTTCAAATTTCGATACTAACTATTAAAACAACTGAAATCTTGAAACAAGAGCTGGAATTTTCATGAATTATTACAAGAGATGCATGGCGAAAAGTGGAAAAATTATGATTTTCAACTCGAATTTCACGTGATTCGTATCACTGTAGCGTTACGTGAACGTTTGGCCTATTGAGAAATGAACTTTTTTTTTGTTTTAGCGTGCAAAAAACCTATCGTATAATCCGCAGGCTTGATTTAAAAGAAAAAAAATAGTCGCACGGGTTGTTACCGTGAAATTACGGTACGTAAACCCGCTACCACCACAACGAGGCAACCCAGAAAGCGCCTGGAGAATATATGTATGCAAAGACCTAAAGCACAAGTAGCTTCACGACTGCCATGATCCCAAACAGACGGGGCATCTAGGAGTGACGAAAACAATGCAACGTTTATGCGAAGTGGCACACTGCCCCAAGATGTTCTCCAAATGCAAGGCCTACGTACAATCATGCCACAACTGCCTGGTAGCTAAGATAGCGTCCAGCAGGAGACATGGAACCAGTCATACCATCAGACAGATGTTTGGCATTGACTTCGTGGGTCCACTCTAGGGCTGGGCGGTACCAGTGGTTCATTATGGCGGTACTAAACTTAAAAAGGTATTACGAAGCTTGGTATCAAGATGCTACTACAGAATTTTTAAAAGTGTTACGGTATTTGGCACCAAAACTGTACTACAGCATTCTTAAAGGTATTGTAGTACCCAGCATTTGATACCTTCCTAACCATTTGTTTATTATAGGGATATGGTTATTATTCACACTTATCACATATTTTAGTTAATTTAACCATTACTCCAATTAAGAGTTGGGCGGTACCACTTGCATGACTGTATTATAGTACTTGATGGCAGCTTACTTTTGCTGTAAAGATTTAATTCTGAACACTCAACTTTCCTAGACAGTGAGAAAGACTAACTAAAAAGAAAACCTGGCCGTTCTTTTTATTTATTAGGTAGGACGACACAGCTGGTAGGTTTTTTGTTTAGATTTTCTTGGTTTAAATTAATCTGCCCCTACCCTACTTATTTTCTATTAGCGAACGTTCACAAATAACGTAATGCCTGAAAGGGGGGAGGGAGGGTTGAGCAAATGTGTTACCATATGGGTGATGGGGGAGTAGGGAGTACGACGAAGTGCTATGTAACGCTCTAGTTTTCGTTACATTTACTTAGCGCTAGGTTATTTTTCTAACTTCTCTTTACAACTTGAAATTTTATTATTTTTTTTTTACATCACCTGGTCATTATGACCCTAGGTACTTATGCTACTTACAGCTTATAAAAACAAATTTATAAATGTATACAAAACATAAGCAATGGGGGGGGGGGGGGGGATGAAGAAAATGTTGTGTAGGCAGTGGGGTTGTGCCAAGTGTTTCACTGGCGTTACAAAGGGGGATGGGAATCTAAATTGTTAAAAATAAAGTGTCACATAGTATGTGACTGTTCCCTTATCCCTTTAAAACAACCCCTTTCTCTTCCTCCCACAGTCGACTTTTAACTCAAGTTTTGTTAGTGATGTGTACATTAAAATTTGTATCTACAAGGTGCACCACTACTTCATGTGATCTGGAAATCTGCAGAAAACATCAAATACAATTTTAATAATTTATTCAGATTATTAACACTGAAAAATTATATTTAGATTTTGTTAAATTTAAAAATAAAGCTTAATTGTGTAGGTTCCTGAATGGATGTTGGAGTTGTGGCCTTGAAGGAGAAGGAAGACAGCTTCCCTGCATCTGAGTATCTTGCCAATAGCGCTCCAAGGCTTATTTCGTAGCGTGTTGTCTTTTGTCCATGTCAAATGTACCGATGCAATATTGCATAATAACTATAAAATGTGGAAGGAAAATTATTTAAATTTTAGGTTTGATTGGTTTTTTTGATAGGTTTATTTCGTTTAGGTACATAAAAATGATATCTTAGTTAAGTTTCAGGGAATTGATGGCATACTGGTTCTTACGATACTACCGTCACTAAGACTTGACAGTTGTTGGGTAGCGTGACCACACAGTACCATGGTACCATATAAGTACCGGTATACTGCCCAACCCTAGTCAACGCACAGAGACAACCCATAGGCACAACTACGTATCAACCATGATGGACTAATTCACAAAGCGTGTGTGGTTAATACCGACAAAGGATGCAATCATCAAGACAGCAATGAAGAAGTTCCAGAAAGAATAGAGGACTAGTCATGGACCTCTGTTGTCTTACCTCAGACAAAGGAGCTGCATTCATCTCCAAAGTCTTCACCTATCTACTCGAGACCACGGGTGTCAAAAATGAAGGAACAACAGCTTACCATGCTCAGTTCAATGCGACAGAGAGGGCTCACGGACGACGAAGGGTTGCATTTGTTCATTTCTCCAGCACCACACAACCACCTGGGATACTACCAACTCGGTAGTGCGCGATGAACACAAAACATCACTGTAGAGACATCCCACTACCTAGTGTACGGAAAGGATCCTCAAGCGCCACTTCGAGACCAGAAACCCAGCCTGAGAAGATACCGAAGGAATACGCAGTACACCTGCGAGAAAAAACGGCAAGGGTCCCCATAATGGCAGCAGCACACCTCGCAGAAGCAGTGCGCGCAACGAAAATTCACAACTCCTCCACTTTTTGTTTGCCATTACACCACTGCTGCTCACATATCCATATCAGGCTCGTAACCCTGTTGATTAGGATGTTGATGTGACCATCAACAAAGTACGTATTATGGAATTTTTAAAATTGTTTGCAGTACGTTCACGTTTCTTAAAGTACCAAATCGAAGTGGCAATTTGAGTGGAAATGAAAAATTTGAAAGAAATGATGTTGCTTAAAAACAATACGTACCGGTATTCATTTCTCTCATCAACAACCCAATATTGGACTGAAGTATTAACTTAGTTATGCCTGTGATGACCAGAACGAACTTCCAACACAAGAATGAAAATACTAAGTCCAACAATTAGAAGCAAACGCTGTGAGGGTAACAGCACAGCTGAGTGTACAGTGCTCTAGCATCCAAGCCATGATCTTTTTGGCCAAAATACTAATACTAATCATGGCAAGACAACCAAGTGTAACAGCATGCTGAAAAGTTACCTGTGCCTGTATAGCCATATGAAATGCACCCTTTTTAAAGGGTAACAACGTTCCTGTTTTGTTAAGTGTTCCTTCAGGAAACATCCAGATCTTGATCTACATAATAACAGTAAAATAATAGCAATACTGTACTTGATGCTTAATTAGTATTCATCATTTCTAGTTTGTAAACAAGTACTTAACAAACCATACCTTTTTGTTTATGAGATAATGCACTGCGTTATCTAGTGATGCTCTAGCTTTGGCGGGGTTAGACCGATCCACATACACAGAATCACAGAGATACGAAGCTAACCCAAAAGGGCCGGTATATAACAACTCCTTCTTCATGACTGTACTTGTAAGTCCCAATTTTGGCCAGATTGCGCCTAAGGCTGTAAAGAAAGAATAGAAGAATGCTGTTGTCAACTTAGCCACTTATTCAAAATAATTCTTCTGTTATTACGCCTTACGAGAGCAGAATCTGCACCAATTTATGTAATCGCTCATAATTTACAGTCTTATTAGACTCAAGTGGAAAAACAGTTTCCCAATTTATGAACAAGAAATTATATTTTATCGAGGAAAAAATTGCTAACAGTGAGTAATACTCCCAGGAAAAGGAAGGTAGTTATTTGTGCTTGCACGCTCCTCATAGTTATAGACATACAATTTGTGCTTGCCTTTAAATTGCCCTAAACCCTCCAAACGTGACAAGTATCATTTTTTTGTCATTGCTCTCCATCATGTTCATTCACAAAGTACTCGCTCGCCATTGCTAAATCCTTTTTTAAAATATAGCCACTAGAAGATAATCTGTTGTAATCCTAGTATTAGATTGTGCACGTCCAATGCCAAAGCAGCTTTTCGTACTAGTTGATACAACTACTCGTGCCCGTTCCCTCAAAGGTCCACCATAGTGTTTAGTGTTTCACCATGTATCAACATCAGCTCGTAGAGTGCAGAGCTTTGCCTGAAGTAGTTATACGGAGAGAATGTCAGGCACCCAAAACTACAGTGCCCAGGAAAGAATGGTATTGATAATTTGCAAATTTGTTCAATTCTCTCTCATGCCCTCCAGAAAGGTTATACCTTTAGGGTTTCACGTCACCAACTGACAGTGTGCAACCTGGTCAGGTATCTAAAACGTGGCGTTAAAGAAACTTAATGTTGGCCCCAAATGTGTTTCTTCTTTAAAATATGACATCATATCTATTGCCAACAAACTGGCAGCAGCATACCTCGCAGCAGAAGCGCAAGCAATGAAAATCCACAATGGCAAGCATCACAGGCAGCTGGACTACCCCCACCTCTCTGTCTGTCCTGACTTTTGTCATGTTGGCGCCGTGTGGTGTGGTGTGGTTGTAAGCCCTGCTCCCGTTTTTGTAATTTTTGCGATATTTGGAGTTGCTGAGTTGTCTACGAAGATGCAAACTGTAATGGTAAAGTGCCACGAAGGAGTGGAAGGAAGTGACGAGCGTGATCCTATCTGGTTCGCAGCGCTTCTTCGACAGGAAATGTAATTGGGCGAAGCTCGTAGTGTGGCGATCCCGAGCCAATCAACGCAGTCTTGGCTCAAGCAAGCCCTCAACACATCTTCGGAATTTAAGACACGGTAGTGTCATAAGCACTTGCAATCAAAATGTGGGGCGCTATCTGTAGGACGCATTACGTACTACTGCCCATTCCATGTATTTCCAGATGGTAGTAATGTGCGCTCGTGTAATTGCTGGAATGCTTCCTATACAAGCTGCGACAAGCCACACGTGCAAGGGGGTACGTTTCAGAAATTTCTCAATAAGAAACTTTCGTCATACAACAACCTATTTTTCTTAATTATTAGTAAAGAAGCAGCAACTGATATTTTTAATCTTCAGTTGCATTGCACAAACAGAAAATGAAAACTAAAACTCCTTGTTAGCGATGTAGCGAGCACGAACTGACCACTTAGCTCGTCTGTTCCGCTTCTGACACTCTGGTGACGAATTTATGTGGTCAGAGCCACAGTCGTGATGTTTGAATGGTAGGTGTATGAATTGAAGTGAGTTATCCCGAATGCAGTGTGCATCGTTTATCCTAAGTTCAATCATCTGATATATGCTTGGGCTACTTCAAGCAAATTGTTCCAAGCCTGAACTATCGTAAATCACCTATTAAACGCCCATGGGCTGTTAAAATTATTTCCACAAAAAAAAAAAGTGGGTCGTAACAAAGTTATAATTCAGGAATGCCGTTATCTCATTTGTTTAGGAATGCTTTATGTACGAGGTTCTTTGTTAATTTTGATGCAGAAAAACCATGATCTAACCTCCTAATGGCCCGGTGTACAGACAATGCACACCTACAAGATGGGGTAAAGGTAAGGTTTAAGCACAACACTAGCTTTGTGAGAGATCCCTAAGGACCCCCGAGTAAAGTGAACAAGCACAGCCCATTAATCAGCATCCTGGTCTCCAAATCGAGTGAATTCCGGTTCGAAAACCACGACTGACCGAATAAAAACAAGGAGCTACAGCGACTATCTAGTCGCATTGGTCTTTTTTAAGTTCCTCTACTTCCAATGTTGAAGCGCACACCTCTATCATGCACTACAACAGCTATCTCTATTATATAATCTAAAAACAGCAACCATCAGAATTGCCTGTTACAAATGTGTTAGCTTTTAAGCTTATTTTACGTTTTAGGCATAATTGTCAGCGTTTAGGCCTAATTTATAACTTTAATTTCGTAAGTAGCAACTAATGGAGATTTGGATTGCATACAGTAAGCCTATTCATTTTTGCACCATGGTATGCCTCCGCGCACACAGTTACAATGTTAGCACGTAATGCGCAACGTAGCCTAATATAGACCAGTGGTAGTAGGGAAGGGACAGGAGAAACGCTGCAGCAGCGACTCGTAGCAAGTATGGACGTTGCCATGGTAACGTGATTTTAGATCTAATTTTCATTTTTTAGGCCTAATGTTTTTAACGGCAGTTTAAGTTTCTTAAGTAGCAGATAAGCATAATGCAGTATTTGGTTTGATCGTAAGCCTATTCATTCATGCAACAATGCGACAAGACTCTTTTAAACGAAGCTAAAGTGTTTTTGTTTTTACGGCTGCGTTAACACAAATCTTTAGGATTTCAATTCGATGATGAAATATTATTTAATTTAGTTACGTCGAAGAAATCTATTAGCTATATAATGAAGCAACGATGTTTTAATTTGCCATGTTATTTAACTAACTTTTGACACTGAATCGAACGTTGTAAACAGTGGTCGTCAATTTCTGGTACCGTTGCAAAGTTGAAAAATGCGACGGACGGACGGACAAAGTCGTTGCAATAGTCTTCTCAGCCGGTACGGCTGTACAGAAGACTAAAAAAGGTCCTGCAGGTCAAAGGAGGTTATGGGGATGAAACTTCCGAAATCGTGAAACTGCCTAATTAAGTTCCTTAAACGACCTTAAAGCATTTTAGGGGAGTGGGCCGTATCTTTTGCTAGGGCTTTTAATACGCAGTTTATGGTAGTATTGCCGGCAATAATTTCGGTACATGCCAAAGTCAAAATGGTGCCTATCGAAGAGCCTTGTCGTGATACAGTAATGAAACTGTTGTATCGAACGTAGGTGACATGTTCCCAACGCTCCTTCTGTATCCACTTGCTGTGTAGGTGACCCAGAGTTTATATATGTAAGTAAAAATCTATGCGATTGTCCTATAAGTAGAATTTCATCGAAGTTGCAGCAGCGAGACCTGCAGTTTCTATCACAGTTAGCCTTGTGTGATAATAGGTGGAATACGACGGGAGAGTTACAACATGCATACTCCCACGTTCTTCGGCAGGCCAGGACTGGGTAGGGGAGAGGGGGGGGGGGGGGGCGATCGCCCCAGTGGGCCAGCACTACCTCATTAAAAATTTTTTTTAATTTGTTCATTGCAATGTTCATGCGCTTAATATTTAATAACAAATTCAACTTACTGCTGCAAAGGGGGAGTAGGGGATGGGTACCTGTAAATTTATGGAAAAACCAATTTGGTGGGCCAAAATGTTATGAGCCCAGTCATAAGAATTGAGCCAGTCCGGGCCTGTTCTTCGGATGTGTGGCCATTCATAAGCTACTGCTTGCACGTTAATCATCCACGCTAATCGTGGTTTTAAAGCTTGTACTCACAAAAGAGATCCATTATACTTTGATGATTACACACTATCACTGCAGGTTCTTCCTTCTGCACATTCTCCTCGCCGCTAAATTCCCACTTCATATTAAAAAGCCTGGCCAACAAACGAACGGTAAACATGATGAAACTGAAATACATAACAAGAAATAAATTCAATAAATAAATTGATTCAAGAAACAAGTAAATTCAATACCTGACAATAGCAGCAACAGCACACAGCAAATAAACTCACATTTTCGCTAGAAGTAAATAAATTCGTATGCGAAATTTAACTTACATTAAAGCAAAAAACACTAACACGCAAAGAGAAGTATAGAAGTTGCCCCCCCCCCCCCACCCCAATACAAAAAAGTTTAAAGTCATTGAAACGTGAAAACTGCTAAGGCAGGCATGGGTAAAAAATTTTTAACGAACTCCTGGGTCCTAATGTTCGCGGGGGCCGGGGCCGGGCGGGGGGGGGTGGTTGTGTTAGTAACATACCTTTACGTACTAATTTTCTTGTTGCACCCAATTAATGGAGCCTTACATCCTATTCGTTATGCGTTAGCGGTTTTTACTTTACCATTTGTTTTATTAGCAGGTAACCTGCCTAAGGACGGAGTGTGCTTGGTTAATGGGGCCCTGTTGTTGTGTGTTCCCATTGATTGTGTGAAGGCAAACCAAGCAGTGCTACATATAAATACAAACAACGTTTCGAAAATTGTTAATTTTCGTCATCAGGTTAGCAATAAAATTAAAGTATGGCAAAAGCCACTAAGTCATCATACGTTAAAAGCATAAAACAGTTATTTAAAACGGATAAAAACCAAAAGTTTTCCCCCTCAAAAGAGGCAGAAATGGCAGGCCTTGCGACGTGGCTTCCCAACAGAGCAGGTAGGTCGCTGCTTTTCGGCTTCCATTTGTGCCTCTTTTGAGGGGAGAAATTGGTGGTTTTTATCCGTTTTAAATAACTGTTTTATGCTTTTAACCTAGGATGACTTAGTGGCTTTTGCCACGCTTTAATTTTACTGCTAACCTGATGACGAAAATTGAAAATTTTCGAAACGTTGTTTGTATTTATATTAGCACTGCTTGGTTTGCCTTCACACAATCTGTTACCGTGCTTTTTACTCCATTGTTCCCATCGATGACCTTTGTTAAAATTGTACAAGATAGTGTTCGCAAGCTATTTCTCAGATGGATTTGAGGTATGTATGCAACGGTCATCATAACAGGTGGAGCTCCACGTTTCGATTCTGAGTGTTGCTGCTGTTTTGGCTCAACATTTCAGAACAATAGACAAGAATGAAGAAAAAGATGGTTCAACATTAATTTGGAACGACTTGCGATAATGATGAAAAAGAGTGAAAGATGGTTAACAATTCAAAAGAAGAGTACAAAATGGTTCACTATTTCAGAACAGTGTACAAAAATGAAGTAAAAGCGAATGAAGTAAAATATGGATAACAATTCGGAAGAAAAAAGCAAAAGGTTCAACATTTTCGAACAGTGCACAAGAATGAAGAAAAAAAGAGTAAGAAGGTTCAGTATTTCAGAACGATGTAGTGTATAAGCCCTAAAACCATAAAAAATACGTCAAGAATAAAAAAGTCAAATATGTAACAGATTACTATAAAAAAAAAGCAAGCATATAAAATTCAGATGTATTTAAAAAAAAACTCTTAAGCGTATAAAAAAACAGATGTTGAGTCTTAAAAAAACTGCTCTAAAGGAACAGGTACAAGAAAGAAACATGTAATGTAAGCCATCAGTGTCGTACTAATAAGTTTTAAAAGAATCTCCAGCATCCCACCAGAAGATAGTTGGAGCTTCTCGTACATGTATTAGTGTGATGCTGATGTCTTTTCCTATCTGTTAAAGAGTATTAATTTTTTTTTAAGGATTAGATCCATATTTTATACGCTTATGCGTTTTTTTTTAAGACAAGTTAGTCGCATTAAAATGGCGTTAAAAAGGCCTTGGCCCTTGGGCCTTTTTAACACCATTTTAATGTGACTAACTTGTCTTAAAAAAAAACCGCATAAGCCTATAAAATATGGATCTAATACTTTCAACCAATTTTCAACTTTCATAGCTAAAAACGCAAGTATATACTTACGTTTTAAGCTACAAAAGTTGAAAATTGGTTCACTGGTTCGATATCAAGGTAAAAACAAAATTTCTCCAGTAAGAACAACAAAAATATTATATTGTAGCCACATTAAAATAGCATTCATAAGTCCCTAGGCGTTGTTCATACCTAAGTGTTAAGATATAAAAGCTGAAAATCTGTGAGAGCAAAATATCTAGGTGAGAGCAAAATTTCCCAAGAAGAATAGGAGCAACAAGAATGTTGTAGT
>JAHWFP010113231.1:0-25801 GCA_023313725.1 Lithobius niger
CTCTATGCAGTAGAACTGCATTTTTTCTTTAATTTACCATAAGTTACATCTTTAAAGTGATGCGGTAGCAGTTCTAATTAAAATAAATGGATGTATTTATCCTTAGATATCAGGTGGAGATGTATATTTTTCAACATGGATAATTGAAACGATTAATTGTAATTAGGAGCTATGCTACTGCAGTTTAACTACGTTGTAGTGATGTGCATTTTGAGTCTATTTACCACAAGTTACGTCTTTAAAGTGCTGCAGTAGCCGTTCTAAGGTAAATTGATTTATACCACGGCTGTGACGTCACGCTAACTCAACGCCATGCTAAATTTCCGTTGGTTAAATCCCGTTAACCAACACCGGAAGTGTGCGTCATCGCAAAAAGTGTGGGTTATCAAGTTACCTCACACTTTTGCCAATAACCCACACTTTTGACACTTCCGGATCACGCGACCGGGAACACACACCAACGACCAAATTACATCGTGAAAAGAAAAACGTAACGCAATAAAAATGCACAAAACTTAATTCCTTAAAAGCAATGTAATCCCATCCCTGCAAACTCTTATACGTCTGGCCAATATCTAAGCCATTCACGCTGCGTTAACTCCCCCCTCCCCCTCCCTCTGCAAACTAAAATGCAATGACCTTCATTCATATCGCTACCCTATTACCTAGTTTTTAAACAATTCTCAAATTACAAACGCTCAAAATGAATTACATACCTTCCCAGAATGTCATTCTATACCTGCAGCCTTTTATCGAAGTTCTATCACTCCGAAAAGCTTCGAAAACACAAGCGACCTGGCTAGCGTGAAATACGGCGAAACGACGCTGCCCAACACCCCACAAACGGACGCAAACGACGACTCGTCTTCCAACCACTCCACCCTCAGTAAACTAAAATGGAATGACCTTTCACAAAACACAAACACGTTTTAATTAAATACGAGTTAGTTTGACGTCCCAACCTTGATATAAATATGTTATTTATTAAAGAACTATTGGTTATCGATTTTTAAACCACGGCTGCGAAGATTTGGCCGCTGGACATGCAAATCGTCTCGGGGCTTCGCCCCTCGACGTATTTGCATGTCTCGCGGCCAAATCTTCGCAGCCAATAATCTTCGCAGCCGTGGTTTAAAAATCGATAACCAATAGTTTTTAACCAATAACTATTACATAATTAGATGTTGGAGACGTATGTTCTCCAACAAGGGCAATTAAAACGATTTATTGTAATTAGGGGCTAAGCTACGGCAGTTTAGCTTCGGTGTAGCACTGTGCTTTTTGCGTCTATGTATCACAAGTTACATCCTTAAACTGCTGTAGTAGCCGTTCTAATTAAGATAAATATAATTAGGCTTATATGAAAGATGGAGATGTATCTTTACCAACAAGCGTAATTAAAATACATCCATTAATCATAATTAGAACTGCCACCGCATTATGTAAAAGACGTAACTTAGAGAGGATTGACGCATAAGCATGGAGCTACAGCACAGATGAACACTTATAGCTTATCTCCTAATCGTGAAAACAGTTTTTATTACCTATGTTGGAATATACATTTCGCCACCTTTCATATAATCCTGATTACATTTATTTATCATAATTAGAACTGACAACACGCCACTTTAAAGATGTAACATGTGGTGAATTGAAAAAGAAATCATGGGGCTACATCTTAGATAAACAGTTTTAGCTTATCCCCTAATTACGATAATCCGTTCTAATTACCCTCATTCGAAAATATACATCTCCATCTGTCATCTAAGCCTAATTACATCCATTTATCTTAATTAAAACGGCTACTGCAGCAGTTTAAAGATGTAACTTGTGGTAAATAGATGCAAAAAGCACACCACTATACAGTGGAGATAAACTGCCACAGCTTAGCTCCTAATTACAATAACACGTTTTAATTGGCCTTGTTCCAAAATAAACTTCTCCATCTTTCATCTAAGCTTACTTACAGCCATTTATCTTAATTAGAACGGCTACTGCAGCAGTTTAAAGTTTTAACTTACGGTGAATTGGAAGAAAAATGCAATGGTACAGGAGAGAAACAGCCACAACTTAGTTCCTAATTACGAACACACTACACTACGGATTTTACCTGGTTTTTACTAGTTACTAGTCATTACAAATGAACTCACCTTTTTGAGGAATAATTCAAATCAGCCTCTACTCTATCAGTATATTTTAAAATTATGAAAAACACTTGAATTTTGCCCCATTTTGACCGCCGTTTTGGTTATCTCATTGTGTAAAGTCCTGGCAATTATTTAAAGCATTTTGTTTTAATTCGGTACACCTTAAAACCTAGAAGGCGGCACTAAACTTACAAACATCAGTAAGATTTTTGAATTTTTGTATTGTACAGCGGCCACTTTAAAATCAAAATGGCCGCCATGTTGGTTTTTTGAACAGGTTTCAGGGGGCACCCCTTCCTAAAAGTTTTTCATGGGTGTGGACATGAAGTACAACAGAGATGGTGTTATCCTCACAAAGTGCAGTTTTTTTTTTGCTTACACCTAGGACTATAAACCAAAATTCATGAAACCATGACGGAACAATACGTGTGGATAGAAAAATCGACACTGGTATTTACCGAATCTTTTAAATAATTCACCAAAATTCATATTAGAATATGTAAAATTATATTCTATTGAAGTCACGATTGGTTTACTAAAAAACATAATGTTATTTAAAGCCCTATACACTCCTGGATTCGAGGTAAATTTATTTTCTGTGGGACCCACAATGGAGACAGTTTTCAGAACAATGGTTGATGATGACAAAAGAGATATTTATTACAAACCAATTGGACATGCAGTTGCAACAGTGCAATTTGTAGGTGGACAATTATAATTTTCAGCCAAAAACTATACGCCTAGTAAATGTTATAAACGAAGAAAAATGCAAGATTAGTCAAGCTGACGTAAAGACAGTTAGTCAAGACTCAACCCAAGTTAAAAATAGCAATAATGCAACTCAAATCAGGGCCAACGGACACGGGGCAGCTGCAGCGGTCATAGGCTCTCCATTTTTTTAATCATACATTTGTTTTTTAAGATTCTTGTCTTGAGATGTCGAAAAATTATTTGAATTCTGAAGGATTCGTAATTCCATTCGAAATTCAATTTGCTGTGGCCGAACTTTGTCCCTTTGTAAATAGTAACTTTGCCAATGTCTTCCCTCTAAAAGGGCTTTTTTTTTTATTATTTATGGAATTCTGTGCGGGAGATGCTTGCCCGACCCACCTTATATTTTGCTTCTGTCGGGTCTGACCTAAATGTTCCCTAAGTCAAGAACAAACATGACCCAGAATCTAAACTATTAATGACTAATCAACATCTGCCAAAAATTGGATATTTGTCAAGAAATACTTGCCTATAGCATAAGAGATTTACACACATGTTAGTGTATACTTTAAAGAAGATTGCTAATACGTCAAATTCAATAAAACTCAAGCTTAACACATGTACTGCTTGTTTCAGTGGCAATAGTAAAACAAAGCATTTTAAAACTACGGCAGATAATCACATAGAAAACAGACTAATCATTGCTTATTCTGATATTGTTGGTCCTTGCTCGATGACCAGAATAGGTTAACGCTCGTTAAACCCTTTGATGCCATCAATCGCAGGGTAACAGTCGCTTTGCAACATTCATTGATGGAAAAAGTCGATACGTGAAGGTAGCATTCTTGACAACTAAGGATCAGGTTTTTGGAAATTTAAAGTATACCATCAAATTGCAGAGGTGAAAACGGGTTGCAAACTGAAAATATTCCAGTCAGATCATGGTACTGAGTATGACAATGTCCAAATGCAAGAATTCATGACCCAGAATGGTATTAAACATCAATTCTCACCCCCCCCCCCCCCCCCCCCCGACTTTCCATCTTCGAACGAGATGGTGGAGATAGTGAAACTCATAATAATGAGCCGAGTGAGTGTGACATTAGTTCAAGCTTGATTGCCACTAAAATTTTGTAATTGGTAAATACGGCAATGTACATACGTAACCATTGCGCAAATGTGCGAAATACAGGGGCAGAAAGGACGGAACACCCTTAGCAATCAAAGATGGTTAATGTTAGGATAATGAAACTTTGCATGGTATGTAGGCGAATGGGGAGCCAACTAACCATGAATCGATCACTGACCTTGACGCATATTTTCAAGGTCATCGTGATGCTAACTTTTTAACTATGCTTCGTAGAACCGCAGTGTAAACTAGAAACTTGTAGACAGTGTGAAGGCATGGCCAATGCAAAAAACAGAACGTATGTTAGTTTAGGAGTTACGGGCATTACAAAAATCATTCTGTTGTGCTGGCCGAGTGGCTTTCCTGCCAAATAGTTCTGTCAGGCTCTTTCGTATACCATGCATTGTATTGGTGGGTAATGGTGTTGGCAGCATACGCAAATTGGCATAATTCATTAACCGTGATCAGCTCTGAAACAAAATCAGAAATGTTAACCTGAGAGCGGAACAACAGTAGTTTCATTTCTAGACGACCACGGTGACTAAACTATGCCAACTTGTATAAGATGCTGTAGTTTGCAGCACCATTCTGTTTATACCTGTAATGTAGCAGGTTGTGTTGAGCTACTGTCGAGTCATCAGTGTGTCAGTTGCTGTTTGTTTCCAAGCATGCTTCATGTACTTCGAGGACCACTGGACATAATTTTACACTCACTGTTTGGCAGGAAAGCCACTCGGTCACCACCACAAAATGATGCTTGCAATTTTCGTAACTCCTAAACTAGCGTACCGAATTTCGTTCTGTTTTTTTGCAATGGCCATGCCTTGCCAATGTCGACAAGTTTCTAATTTAAACTGGAGTTCTACGAAGCATAGTTAAAAAGTTAGCATCACGATGACCTTGAAAATATGCGTCAAGGTCGGTGATCGATTCATGGTTAGTTGGCCCCCTGTTCGCCTACATACCATGCGAAGTTTCATTATCCTAACATTAACCATCTTTGATTGCCAAGGGTGTTCCGTCCTTTCTGCCCCACCCTGTATAACTATAACACTAACGACTATGGGAAAATATGAATATTAAGCCCACAATTAAATACTTTAGAGCTAAAGGCTGTTAATGTTTGAACTAAAAACCCCACCACTTAAAGTGGCACTATCACCGATTGAAATGCGAACGAAAATATCATGGTGCCGTCTAGCGACATTGATATTGTTAACCTTTATAGCTTGCTCGTAGGTGCACGAGGATGAACCAAATTTTCCCTCAATAATTAAGGATGTCGTGACTTGTTTGTTTCGTTAAAAGAAATGCCGTTATGCATTCCTTCGCTTGGTGCAAGCAAACGCTAGATGGTACTACACAGCGCTAGATGATGTCAGAATTCGTCTGCTTTCAATCGGTGATAGTGCCACTTTAAGCATCCAAACTAAATCCAAGGGGTGTTGTCTGTACAATGTTGGGTTACGATGCAACAGCAAGATCTTTGACATTGAGGTAGGGAAAGTCATTGTTAACAGGAATGTAACATTTCAAGAACACATTGTTGGGTCATCTAAAACGTTAAACGACGCACAAGAATTCAGCATCGAGTTATTAAGGCCTAAGTTTGTTTATCTATCATTCCATCCTGGGGACGATGAAGAAAAAATAACTCCCAATAGATTTGGTGCCGTCCATGATGACTGATCCACAGCAGCTGCCAGAATCACAAGAATCAAGTATGCCCCCTATCAAACCCAGACTAACAGGCGGGAGAGCAAAACAGCAAGGAAAGTGCCCGTGATTTACAATAAGATCTCATCAGAATAGAATGTAGCTCAAGAAGTGACGAATTCTGAGCTGCCTGGAAACAGCCAATCTGCCTTAGCTGTAAAAGACTTGGTGTCTAGTGGTCGCCATGCTCTCATATATTTTATCTGTATAGGATGGATGTTACCGTTATCGTCGAATCCTGATAGACGACACACTAGCTTGTGTCTTAATAAAATTGTGTGTCACTCCAATAAACTAATTTATGCAACTATTCTAGTTGAAATTTGACATTGAGTTCACATTTGACAGAGAATAGTGGCTTTTGTGGTTTGACTATTGAAGAGGCTCTAATGGCAAAGATTACTATCATTTTGTAATACTGTTTTTATAAACGTTGGGAACATGCCGCTCCAAAAATGTGTCTCCAATTGTTGAGACAGATATTGATGCGCCACTTATTGGTCCTGTTTATGGTGTAGTATTTTAAGTGTAACTAGCTGAAGCCCGTGCTATGCACAGATGTTGTTTAATGCACCGTTTGCAACATTGTTTTATCTATGAAAAGTAAAGTTATCAATTCAATTCTTTATTGAGCAGAGCCCTAACCGGCCGTCTCACGCCCTGTACAGAAATCAAAACCCTGAAACAATCTAACTCCAAAACAATAACAATAACAACACCAGAATACCGTTTTGATTGATTAATTGATTGATTTTACGTCCGTAATGTTTTTAGTTTATTGCCAACAATCATTCCGTTTACAATCATCCAATCTCGTCATTATTAGAAGAGATTGCTGTAGTATTAGTTTGTTTTCTTCATTTGTTTAATGCAGTTGATCCTCACTCTGCTGATTGCCCCAGTTCTGCTCATCCAAGTAAGGGTTTTATCCATCCAGAAACCACAACTGGTGTAAGAGAAGACGCCAAGTTTCCTAAACTCGGTCGGCCTTTGAAAGTAGTGATATCATTTAACCAGGGAAAGCCAAGGTTAATCCTATTAATAGCAAACTTTGCGCATTGCCCTCTTTTTTAAATTTCTTATCTGACTACATTTTTGTAGACTGCTGAAACATGGTGTACTTAGAACCGTACAATCCTACAGCTCTGACATTGTCATTTATCCAATTCGTCATATTGCAGAGAATCAGCCCTGGCTAAAAAAAAAAATTAAGAGGGCAATGAACCAAGTTTTCTGGCTAGTAGGATTAATATTGGCACCCTTTCCATGGTTGAATGGTATCACTACTACTTTCAAAGGTCGACCCCTTTTGCAAACATGGCGGCTTCTCTTATACAAGTTTTGGTTTTAAGTCGATATCACAACTTTCATAGGACTGTGAACGTACCAAAGGACACAACACCTTATCTTCATCTGTCTTTTTTTTCTGAAGGAATTTTATGTCTAAAAATGTATACATTGATAACTAGGAAACAGACTTTGGGCCTATTGTAGGCAAAGCGAACAGACCTTCATTTCAAATTTATATTTAGTGTTTATTTTAATGACTGTACCATATTTGTAATGCTCCCTAACAATCTAGGAGAAGTGCTCATTCGGCTAAGTTTGGGCTATTTGCCTTTTGGTACTGTTGAAATTTGCAGGCCTTTGTCTTGTTTCAGCTTTATTTTCAAATAGGCCAAAGCTACGTATCATATTTTATAATTTATTAATATTATATTAATAGGCTTTCATTTGCTCCATCATTTGGTGTCTGTTTAGCGTCTTTCCACATCAGACACTAAAGATGTGAGCCATCACCGCGGACTAAAAATAAAACTGCACGTTTGTAACGGCTGGTTGGGCTTCCGCCGCTAATAATTCTGACATTGTTTACAACAATAATTACTGCCGCGCAAAGTACCTTCCCTAGATTACAAAATGTTCTAAACCTACATTATAATCCACCAGTAACGATCACAATGTTGTAGGTCAAAAAATGTTAGCTCTTAGGCCTATCTTAGCCTTTAGGCCTAATTTGTAGCTTTTAGGCCTAATTTTTAGTTGTCATTTTTATTTCATAAGTAGCAGCTGCGTTTAAGATTAGGCCTATTCATTAATGCACCACGGTTTCGAGTCCACACGTTGCTGTGGCAACGAGGAATCTTTAAACTATTAGACGCAGGCATGTTGTTGTTTCGTGCTGTGTATAAATACGTCGTTTGATGTATAGTTTCGTTTTATATCTATAGCTTCACCGTGATACAACGTTCATATTCGAAATTCCCATCGCTAGTGTAAATGCCAGTTTTGTTGCCATGCTGAAGGTAATCCCTCTAAGCATTCGTTTTTTTTTAATGATTCTAAGTTGTATCGTACCGGAATCCTTTTGTTTTTTAGGTTTGCGTTTCTTCCTGTAGTGGTTAAACGCAACGACCAAATGTTATTATTTCATTGAGTTATGTCAAAAAAGGTTATCAGATAGAAAGAAGCAACCGAAATTTAATTTGCCATGATTTTTCAAGTTCACTTGACTACTACCAGCATGGTATATGCCTAGTCGGAATGCCTTAAATGTTCACGATTCCAAATTTACAATGGTGAGTGTTAGAAATAAATTCGAAAATTTGTGATTTCTTCCGCAATAATTGTTCGAATTACGGCAAATTTTGGCTCAGCAATACTGTTTGGGGAATTGGCATGCGCATGCTTGATTATAGTGGCCTGGTATAAAAACTTGCTAAAACATGTGAAGCCTGTGAAGTCAATAAAGATTTTGCTGTCCCATTTGAAGGAAGGATGGATTTGGTAATACTAGATATGCATTCAAAATATCCATTTGTTTTAATCATGAAATAAAACAACGAGTGAAAGTATCATTCAAGTTTTCAAGGAGCTATTTGCTACCTACGGCTTATGTAAGACACTCATGTCTGACAATGGACCTAACTTCATGAACTATGAATTCAAACAATTTTTATGTGCATGCGGCATCAGGCATATAAAAAATATCCTGTAATTTCAAAGCAGTAATGGCAGTGTGGAAAATCTACATAATAATTACAAACCAAAACGTCAAGTGTGCCGTAAAAAAGGGGGATATATGATTGAATTTTCACTTGTTAAAATGAACACGGATAAAAATTGATGATTTTTAATTGAAATAATAAAATGTACAATTGAGAAAATTCCATCTGTTTAGGTGCTGTTGTGCTTTACCAATCATATATTTAAAACGTAAAGCACAACAGCACCTAAACAGATGGAATTTTCTCAATTGTACATTTTATTATTTCAATTAAAAATCATCAATTTTTATCCGTGTTCATTTTAACAAGTGAAAATTCAATCATATATCCCCCTTTTTTACGGCACACTTGACGTTTTGGTTTGTAATCCGTGTACCTTTTTTACAGCTATGGCGTTGCGCTAAAAAGCTTTATGCATGCAGTCAATTGTTGCTGGCCACTTTGAAACAATTCAACTCAGCTCTGAAAGCCTCCATCTGTGAAATAAATACGAAATTCTATCGTCTTTAGCTGCCAATTTCGAGCCTCGAAATTAACAACTTAGCTTAGTTTGGTTTAAAAATACATGCGTTTAGCTGAAACACGGATTCTTTCATTCATTTATTTTCAGAAGCCATGGTCCCAAACCGTACGCTCCTATGTACAAACAGAACTTAAAAAACTTAACCACCATCTCAAAACCTACAAGACCAAATATTCAACATGACAACCTTCAATGTGCATACAACACCGCACCATCAGTCATCATAGCACAATGGCACTGCTATACCATACACATCTCACAAGTCTTCTTGACCAGCTCACCGCACCAACTGCTGCACACAAGCTCACACAGACACTAGGGGTGGGTGGGATCGGATACCACTAGAGCAAATGCTAGACCGGAACTCCAGTAGCTTTGCAGAACCTGGCCAGAAGGCGCAAACGTCGCAACGATCTCTGTCCTGCTGTGGCTGCCAGCAACAGCTCTAATGTTGGCAGGTCACGCACGGATTCTTTCTTACGATATTTTATTTGGAGCCATGGCCCTCAGCCGTACGCCCCATCTAACAACTTAAACTACACAATTTACACATCATACCCCACACTACCGTCACAATACACAATACATCACACGAACTAATGAAGGCAACACAAAATTAACCGTACACAACCACTCTCAATCCATGTACCGTAACACAGCACCTCCCACCTTCTCTCCCCCATCAAGGGAGAGTTCCGGTGGGCACGGGCACACTAGCACAAACATCACCGCAGCATCGTAAACACTTGGGACTTTGTTGTGGACACCTGCTTGAGACCCACCTTCTCTCCCCCATCTAGGGAGAGTTCCAGTGGGCACGAACATACTGCACTACTCCACCACAGACTATTGGGCTCCTGCCGTGGACCCTCACCGCACATCTACCCTCTCTCATGTTGGACACACACACAACACAACACTGCACCGCACCGCACACAGCTCACTAGACTTGCACTCGCACGTGGACATGATCTCACCACTATGCACCTGTACTACATACAAATGTTCTCAGCCCTTCTTCTTCTCGCTGGGAAAGCCCTGGCAAACAACCCTTTTGTAGAGGGTAAAGGGAACAGGAATGTTCATACTACACACTAATCTCCGCAACCCGGCAAAATTTCGCTATCATCTTCAGACGGGAAAGTGGTCGGTCACCACCCGATGTTGATAACAATTCCCGCGCTGTGAGCATAATTCGCACCCAAGGAGCCAACAACATTCTCGCCGCAACATATCTCCTGCAATGGCAGAGGATGTGCTCAGGTGTCTCATCCACCTGACACATCAGGCACGCCGGCGTGTCAACCCATCCAAACCTAAATCTATGGGAACGAAGAAGCGTGTGTCCTACCCTAAGTCTAGACAGGACCTTTGCATCTTGGAACGACATCTTATCCAACCGTGACCTGACCATGCAAACCGGATGCAGCGCATAAAAACTTCTGGCAGCATTTGATGCATCCCATTCCCTCTGCCACGCTACAAGAGTCCACTGCTTTAGCAGCGGGCGCCGCATCTGCACCGACAGAATTGGGAGTACAGCTGTACACTCTCCATCAGCCGCGTCACGAGCCAGCCCGTCTGCTTGAACATTCCCGGGATTGTCACTGTGCCCCTTTGTCCATCTGAATGCAACACAACTGCAGCGTGTCGCCATCCAAAACTTCCACAGGACAGTGAAAATCACAGGATCGGACACACTGAGCGTCTCGCATGACTTCCGCAATAGCCCGTAACTCGCCAATGAGTCGGTATAAAGAGCAAACGATGGCAGCTGCAATTCCAGAGCCACATCAAGTGCCACTGAGATGGAAAGAAGCTCACAAAGTGTGCTTGATGTGACAGCAGTTACACAACGCTTCACCGTGACCTTAAGTGTCGGAATCGTCACACCAAGTCCCCCTCTCTGTTCAACCACATGATAGGAGACATCGCAGAAAACATCACAGTCCGTGTACCCTTGCTCGAAAACCTGCTCAACATCAGAGCACCAACTCCAGGGGCTGAGCGCTCGCGCGCCAGCAACCAATGGAGCACTACCACACATGCGATGAAGCAGCGTTACTCCAGCACCCGCTTCTCCAAGAACGCCTCTAGCCTTCTCACTCAATCTCCCGTAATCATCCAAAATTCGGCCAACCGGATCATTACTGCCTCGGCTCAAGTTGCGCATACAGAGTGCAGCAAGAAGCTCTCGTGCTCTGTGCTCAACTGGTACCTCCCCACATTCAACCCATAAAGCTTGCACCGGGGTAGAGGCAATACACCCCGTAACCGCACGCAGGCACCCATTGACTACACCTTGGAGCATTTTCAAGTGCCTAGTCGAAGTTGCCAGGAACGGGAGATGATAATCCATTATTGATCGAACAAACGTCCTGTACGTTGCCAGTAGCGCTCCTCGCGTAGCATTTTTTCCCCCACACAGCACCCTTAACACAGCCGCCCTCATTAAGAGCTTATTCTTCACCCTTGCCACATTAAGTGACCAATCGAGGGTCGCATCCAGTATCACACCGAGGTATTTCACACTTGGTCCTGGACAGATAACTTGGTCTCCTACTCTCAACCGTACCTGATCAAGGGTTACCTTGGCGTATCTGGCGAAGACAACCACTTCGGTTTTAGCTGGGCTAACAGCAAGCCTCTTGCCCCAAGAAGGCGCTGCACACTCCCAAGGGTGGTTTGCGCTTGCTCCACAAGGAGACTAAGCACATCCCCCACAAACCAAACAGCAACATCATCAGCATAGCAAACAATGTTTGCCGCTAACCCTATTTCCAACAGTACTTCATTTATCGCAACCGCAAAAAGCGTTGGGCTTAGGCAACTGCCCTGTGGAAGCCCCCTACTGGTCCATGCTTCTGCCGACCAGCTCCCGTTAACCCTGGTCACAAAGACGCGCTCGCCCAAGAGAGCTACAATCGTGTTTATAAGTCGCACACTCACACCCATTTTACAGAGGGAGGCCTTAACCCACGCAATGGAGACTGTGTCATAGGCTGCCTTGATGTCTAAAAAGACAGCCAAGACAACCTTTCCCTGCGCCCATGCCTCCCTAATACTTGAAAGCAAAAACAAGACAGCATCTTGTGCGCTGCGACTCGGGCGATAGCCAAACTGAATACCAGCTAAACACTCATAATACTCCATATGCCAGCTGAGCCGTCTGATAACCATTCGTTCATAGATCTTTCGAATACATGACAGCAAAGCTATTGGCCGGTAATTCATTAATTCTGACCTGCTGCTACCCGATTTGTGCATCGGAACCAGAATGGTAAATAACCAAGCTGGTGGTACAGAACCAGTCTCAAAAACTTGCTGGAATAAGGCCAGGAGGGCTCTTTGGTCTGAGGCAGATCTGTGACTCAAGGCATCGTAGCCTACACCATCAATGCCCATTGCACTCAATGGCCTACAACATGCCAGTGATGCCCGGAAATCGGAGAATTCCCACTGCATGTCCCCTACAACAGTAACAGGATCCACACTAGGTGAAGATGGGGAAATACCCTCTGTAAGACTATACACACTTGCAAATCTCGCATTAAATGCATCTGCCATTTCTACTCCACGCAGCACCTCTCGGTTGCCGATAGTCGCCGATGCACTGTACACCCAAGACTGTACTGTTTTGCCCCCACATCGTCCTAACGACTTCCACGCTTGGAGAAGCGAACCCGCATTCGCCACTCTCTCGCACAAGCGCTCACTATACAAGGCTTTTTCTTCTCCCAATATAAAGTGCGATTCAGCAGACACTCCACGATAAACAAACCATAGCTCTTCAATCGGTGCTCGCCTCCACCGCCGATAGGCCCTACGTCTATCCCTCACGGCAACTGTGCAACGATTCGTCCACCACTGCGGACGATTCGTGGTTCGCAAAGTGCCTCTCTGATTCCGCGACCCCCGTCTGCCAATCCAGTCGGTAAAAATGCCATTATCAACAACTGGCCGCTTCTGACCCCTCCCCAGCTCTGATGTAAGAATCCTCTGACCACTTGGACACAGTGCCACCGGGAAGTGGTCACTTCCACGTAAGTCGTCTGAGACTTCTAGTGTGACCCTATCCGCTATGGAACGCGAGCACACAAAAAAATCTAACACAGATTCTTGGATGCCATCTAGCCGCCACCGTATAAACGTTGGCGTACCGTCTTGCATGACCACCAAGTCTTGGCTATTAATCGCGTCAGCCAGCCTGCAGCCACGTGCATCAGTTCGCAGCGAGCCCCAGTCATAGTGATGGCTATTAAAATCCCCACCAACCACCACTGGGGGCGGAAACTGCGCAAACCACTGCACCCACTCATTCACCGACGGATGGCCCGTGATATGAACAAAAACAACTGTAACCCATTCACTACCCATATATACTTTAATTGCCACAGCGTCAATGCCTGCAACTTGAAACCTAACTTGCATGACACAATAAGGAACAGTCCATCTTATAAAAACACCAACTTTAGAGCTGGACAACACGAAATCCGCCTCCCAGTTTGATGCGTCAAAACCCTGCATGTTGTTGACCTCCTGGATGCCTAGAATGTCAACCTGTTTTAGAAGAAGCTCCACCTCACCTAATTTACGCTGTATACCTCTAGCATTCCAAGATGCGATTTTAAAATATGCCAGTGGTGCGAATTTCGGTGGGGACTGCTCAAACCTAACCTAACCCACTCCCCCCACATCTCCTGTTCCCTCCAACCCACTACAACTTAGAATTATCTGGCTATCGTGAACTAATGATGCCACGGCCTCATCAGACAGTGTGCCCTCACTCACACTGGTCGCATATTCATGATCGTCCTCCGCTTGATTTTCATTTCTAATCTCTACTTCCACTGTGTCAATAACCATAATGTCTTCTTTAGCACAACTCTCTCCTCCATCCTCTTCTGCTGGGGTCGTGTTTCCATGACTACCTGCAACTTGCGTGAGCACTGGTGCCGTAGCTCCAGCTGCTTTTCTCCGTTTTCGCTTCCGTTTTGCAGGTGGAGTCAACCACGGCCCATCACTCTCTTGGCTTCGTTCTTCATGCAACTCCTGGTCCATACCCTGATGCACACTCCTGCTGATCGCAGAAATTCCGCTCTGTGGACTTGAATTTGGTCCGTGAAACTCAACACTTTCTAACGCCACGGAGAGACACGGGGCACTCGTGCTCATGGTAGGCAGGCCCAGATTCACCTGACTATCACTGCGTAGCTGTTGTTGCTGCTGCGGCTGTTGCTGCTGATTGTCGCGCGACCCTGCACCTATTTGCTGCCTCTTCGGGATCTCGCGCTGAACATTTTGCGACATTCGACGTACTATCTCTTCTCTCGCCGCTGCCTGAAGGTGAGGACATAGATGCCTTGGGTCGCACCATACTTCGCAAATGGCGCACGCACGACGAAAATGTCCCCTCATCGAGCACCTCAAGCATTGAGGAGCGCGATCCTTCACTAAGACCAGTGTTTGTATACCTTTGATAGTGACTACATCTGGCACATCTTCAATTGTGACCCCATCTCGCAGACGTAGCGTCACAAGACGAGTCGTCGTTTCACATACAGATCTTCCGCGCACTGTTAGTTTCTCAAATTCATGTCTTTCCATTGTTGCAATCCGCGCAAATCCTACTGCTACCTCTTGTGCCGTTACGCCCCTTGGGAGCCAGAGGAGATGCACTTGTATTGTGTGCTCATGCAGATCAAAAAATTATACAGGGTGCCCATTGATTGAGAGCTTGGCCTTCATCAATGTTTGCTTGGCTGCCATGGTCCGCACTTCTACCTCAAAGACATGCCCAGCCCGAAGCGTTCCAGCTGCAACAATTTCTTCTACACCCACAATGTCCGCCACTGCCAGATAAACTTGGGTGGTAGAGTAAGGCCGCCCAGTCCATGCGCACACCATAACCACTGATCTCGGCATGCGGACATTGATGAGACCTCCTCCATATAACCTCTTAAGGGCCTGCAAACTCCTGGATTGCCCTGGATCCACCACTTCCTCGTCAGCCCTCTCTTCATTTATTCCTCTCTCTTCACTGTCACCCCAAGCTGTCTGCCCTGTCACTGCTGCACTGAAGAGCTTTGCAGCCCGAACTGCTGCTTCCCTATCAGAAGGCCCATCTCGCTCCTCCTTTCTTGGAGCCATCTCATCACCTCCGCCATCTTGTTTTCCTCTAACTCTCATTGTCGTGTCAACTCCAAAGTCTCTCACTCTTTTCTCACTGATCCCTCTTTTCCTTCCTTCAGCCATCACCTGCACAAACACCTCATCCGTAACGACTCCCAGATTAATGTCACCGTCAGTCAACACTTTCCTCTTCCATAACTCTTGGAGGAGCCCATCTACATCAGAAGCCATTGCAACATTCTTTCATTTTACCGTTCAACAAAAGACTTTTTAGCAAAGACATAACACGTGGACGAAGAATGAATCTGGAGTTTGCTGAGTGGCATTGTTCCCTACATACAATGGTTAAAACAATGTAAAACAATCAAAATGATCGTTTAGGGTCCCGTAACTCCGAAATGGATCGACCAATCGAAAAAGTGGTTCATGTAAGGTTGAAGCCCAGAAAAATTTCTGGCTCAGATCATGTTTCAGATTTTAGGTAGGTGCAGTAGTTTTTTCTGAAACCGTGTCAGCCAAGAACAAGAACCAAAACAATAACAACAAGAAGTGAACAGTTTTCAAATTTACGTGTGGCTTCCTACGTTTACTCTTGCACGGAATTGCATAAAAGTTGGTGTAAAGTTTGGAAAAGTTGCTATCTACTATCTGGCCAAGTTTGGTCGAAATATATTGAATAGAAACGGAGAAATTAATAGTTTTAGTTTTGCTGGAGAGAGGACTTCAATCATATATTTACACGGCGAGCCGTGTATGATTCTTGATCTGGCTGAGCTGGTAAGAAAAGAGCTAAGAAAATAAAAGTTAAAACAATCACTTTAATCGCTTCTCATTGTTTCCGTGCACGTGTAATGTCTTTGTAACATTTCCTGGTGCACGTGCCAAGGATTGAAAACTATCGCCCAAACTGTTGATTGTTGACGGGTAAAATGAAAGAATCCACGTTTCAGCTAAATGTGTATAGTTTTAAATCAAACTAAGCTACGTTGTTAGCTGGAAACGATGCAATGGCTTATTTAATTCGCAGATAAAGGCTTTCAGAGCTGAGCTGAATTGTTTCAAAGTGGACAACAACAATCGTTGCTGAGCACGAGGCTGATCATTGCTGTCTTGCTGAGAAGTCGTCAACAATCAAACCTCTGTAAGTGAAAACAAAACAATAATGAGCCAATGTTAGGCCGCCATAGGCTGCCGATTTACTTCTTACCTCTCCCGGAAAAGGAAAATGCCAAACCAGCGGTGCTGAAGGTTTCAACTTTTGTACTACGAAAGCTTATTTATTTACTTGTCACAGAAAAATTGTTTCATGCAAAGATGGTTCAGCGCGCACATTCTTTAAACGGTGCATCCTGTGATTTCAGCCACTGGATGCGCCGATTCAGTGACTGAGGCCAACAAATATCACCGTTTGTAAGCCAGTGTTCAAGGTTGGCAGGATGGTGGGGGGGGGGGGAGGAAAAGATTCGTAAGTGTTTAAAATTACGCCCTTTTCAATCCACTCACAGTAGGATCCAAAAACACAACTCCTATTTGCTTAAGTGTGCCTGGAAAAGTGGGTCTGTAAACTTAATTCGAGACCGGCCCCGTGCATAGCAAACCGTTGATTGTTGATGGGTAAAATGAAATTGGCAGCTGGAAACGATGCTACGACTTATTTAATTCGCAAATGAAGGCTTTCAAAGCTGAGCTCCGGGCAAACGGGAAAATGGCTCCCGGCTGCGTTGTGCCCGGTAACTACACTTGAGCATGTCAATTTTTAAAACGGTGCATCCAGTGATTTGAGCCATGGGATGCGCTGATTGAGTGAACAAAGCAAACGAAAATCAGCGTTTGTCAGACAGTGTGTGGAACAATTGGATTGAAGAAATTTAATTCCATGAAAGCGTTTTGTAGCCAGTGTGCACGAAAATGGGAGTGGGATTGGGGAGTTGGGAGTGGGGCCGGGAGGGGGGTGGGAGTGGGTCTGTAAACTTAATTCACGACCGGCCCCGTACGTAGCACGAGCTTCTTCTAGTCTTGTTAAAAGCCTGAAACGTTTCTTTAAAGCCAGTATCCCTGCAAGATTGTAGAAAATTATTTTATATTGTATTGTATTGTTGCAATCTTACTGTATCATTTACCACGACTCTTTGTGTTGTTGTGTGATTGTCACAACTACAACGTCACCACTCCCTCCCTCGGATTTTTCTGGGATCTATATTTAAATTAGTTATTTTTTTCTTCCCCATTACAATGAAGTTGGACAATCGCATTTTTTCTCTGCTCAAGCAAAAAGAAAAATAGCTTTTAAACCACCATTTTTGATAGGGTTAACAGAAAATTGTTGAAGGATTACAGTTCTTCTCACATCGAGCCTTCATTCTCGTATGCCGTTTGCTTCTACAATAGTGAATGTTGATTCCAGATTTGGGTTCGTCAACAACTTTCGTTCTTCTTTTATCGGGTAAAAGGAGCATATCCTGAATCTTTCCGATCTAGAAACAGAGTGGCACAACCAGAAATGACAGTTCAACTCCCCAACCGAAGATAAACTTCTACATAGGCCAGCAAAGAATGTTTCCAACTCTACGTTATTTTCAATACTTAACAGCAGAATATAACTGAGTATGGTAGTTACGAAAGTCCTAGTGCAAGAACCTGAACGGCCTCAATCGAGAAGTGGTGGTAGCCCATGAGACAAGTGGGACTATATTATAAGATTCAAGAGAGGTCTTGTAAAATCAAGCTACCCACGCTCTGCTCGCGGACCCTATTCCCGCAGAATTCACAGCTTCAATGGTACAGATTTCATTCGAAGAAAACTTCAGACTGATAAAAAGCCATACCAACCTACACACCAAAAAAATCCTCACGTCTTCTCCTAGTTCCCCCACCCTACCCCTGCCCTTGTATGACAAGGATGATCTGGTTTACAGGGAAACCGATCATGTTTTTATCTTATTTTAATCAGAATGTTTTTTAATATACATAGGCATCATGTCAGTTTACCTCTTTCTCATACTCACTGATATCATAATCAAAAAACTTTTCCACTATGTGTGGACTATTCAATGTCATCAACACAGACACACCGGTAGTTGCTGATTTCGATGAAAATGTGTGAGCTGTGTCGATAGTCGGACTAGTCCAGTGTGTGGACTCCGATGTAGTTACAAATTTTGTGTATCTTATTTTTTTTTGTGTTCCTCCTTTTTACTCATTTATTTGGAGATGGCACATGAAGCCCTACCGTGAAGTGGGGTGAATGTGAGGAGGATTGCCTGGCTCGTCATGGTAACGGGACATATCTTTCAGTCAACTGAAGTTAGAGAATAGGAAGACGCAAGGGAAGAAAGGAGGTGATACACGACTGCAAAACAGGCAGGTTCAAGGGTTGCTTCAAGATTTTGAGCTGGAACTGTGATTACTCCCCAATTCTCAATACATTCTCAATACTCTTCTCCTGAGAGGCGCATGGTCACGACTAGATCAAGGGGGGTAATTGTTTGGAAACCTTATTTTTCAAGCTAGCGACTTAATTCACATACCTATCGATTCCTTTCGTCGTTACGGTTCCGAAAATCATAACGAAAACGTGCGTAAACGCTTACTTATTTTTGAAAAAAAAAATATTAAAACCCGTTAAAACACAGCTCACTGCAAGCTAGATGCGGCAGCCATTCTACGCGATGATACCGCAACCAGAAGACCTGATTTCGACCGGAACATAACTAAACGGAAATTACCTTCATTTTCTTAATGTAGGTGGTAAATAGTTTTATTTCTGTACGAATATTTCTGTTCCAAAGGGCATGCTTCGCGCGCACTTTTATATACATCGAGAATTTGTGTAATCAGAAATAGTATGAAATAGCATTTGTGAAACAAAGAACAAATTATTCTACTTCCTTGTTTCACAAATGCTTGTGCCATACGTTTTCTGATTACACCAATTCTCGATGTATATAATAATATGTGCGAAGCACGCCCCTGCAGAATGTAATTCCGGCAACAAATATCGATATACACCGTCTGGGAATGAGATAATTTCCGTTCAGTAACGTTCCTGTTGTAATCAGGTTTTATTTTTGCGGTATCACCGCGTAGAATGGTGGCCGCTTCTAACTTGCATTGAATGTCGTTTTATTGAGTTTTAATATTGTTTTACAAAAATAAATAAGCGTTTGCGCACGTTTTCGTTATGATTTTCGGAACCGTAACGACAAAAGGAATCGATAGGTAGGTGAATTAAGTCGCTAGCTTGAAAAGTAAGGTTTCCAAACAATTATCATTGGGATTTCCTCTGTTTGTGGCCCATGAACCTATTGTTACCTCGTCAAAGTCTAAAGTCGTAGAATGAGTGTGTAACGTTTAGGTTTCATAAGTTCAGCAGGAATAAATTCAAACTTAGGTCGAAAACATGCTTAACAATGTATCGCCATACTTTATAGCAGTGTTTAATCCTCCACAGCTTTGAAAGACTGTGGACGTTTCAAAGCTGAATCACTTTTACTTGCAACCCTTCGAATCCCCTTATTCCCTGCGTTATCTCACAACAACGACTGGCAACGCTAACTGTAATGGAGCGCCTATTATTAGTCATCAGCCCCAAGTGCCTGCTGGGCATAATTCGCCTTAGTCATCCAGCGCTAATTCGCCATCTCAGGGCATCAAGCCAACCTTCGCTGAAGTTACCTCAGCGAAGTCTAATGCTGCTCACAATATTCCCACAGCGCGCCCAAAACCTCTTTTTGGGAAGAAAACCAGAGATGGTGGCAACCAATTCAGCCAGTCGAATTACCAAAAGAAAATTTTTCTTTGGTACACACAATGTTTCAACCACTCGTAAACATATATCCAACATTGTCAAAAGTGTTATTGGTACCAAGCCATCGGTGTGCACCCAGCTGCCCACCAAATACGATACTTTTTTTTTTATCAATGCCTCCGACAAACACTTTTTTACCTTTCTCAACCCAGACTGTTAGGAGAAAGACTTTTTCATTATGCCTTTTGAAGGAAACAGTTGGCTGCAACGCCCTTTAACTAGCCTTACTACCCAGAGAATTCAGGCGACAAGCGCCAGTCACCTCCCTTCCTCAAATCCACCTGTAACGCCACCAAGACTCGGTAGTAATTTGCGTGCCACAAACCAACAACTGTTTTGAAACCTGTTGTTATTAATCCATAGTCTGACACTGTTCACCATTCTTTAAGCGGTACAAACTTAGCTGGTGGTAGCAAATCAGTTCATTCTGCTCCAGCTTCTTCTGCTGCAATTTCAAACGCTACTAACTTGAAGACCTCAAGTAGCCCTGACTGTCAAGATGATCATCTGGCCCCTCCATGAAAGGCTCAACTTAGTTCTCGTCTCCTGGGACATCCACTCCTCATTTAACGAAGATGACAAATCTGTCACGTCCTCTCCCAAGTCTGACATTTAGCCTTACGAGGGAAGTTATCAATCTTCTGGCATTCAAGAAGATAATAAAAATAACGTCGACAAGCCTTTCAAATGTGTTTTGTCCAATGCTGAATCCATATGCAACAAAATCCCTGAACTTTCCACTTTAATTTTTTCTAAAGTTCCTGAGTTAATTGCCATCACTGAAACTCACTGCAAGAACTCTATTCCCGACAGAATCTTTCCCTTTCAAAACTACTCTGTTTTCAGATGTGACCGGAATTCTGGTCGAAAGGGTGGTGTTGCCATTTATGTCCATTCCTCTTTTAAAGTCTACAATGTTGTTTCGCGCAGCCACGGCTCCCAGTGGGAGGGTCTTAGCTGTGACGTCCAAATCACTACTGGTCAATCACTGATGGTTTGTTGCGTGTTTAAGATTTCGGGCTGCTTGACTGCTGAATCTGCAGTCTTTTCTTAACTTTATTGATTCTAGTATGCCTCCAGCCAATTCTTCTGTTCTTTGCCTTGGCGACTTTTAACTTTTTACCGTTGAGTGGGGTCCCTACAGTACATGCAGCCCTGAACTGCCATCTAACTTTCTTGACCTTATTTCGAAGCACTCTCGTTTTCAGCATGGCCCCCTTCCCCATTCACTACCGTGCTGGCCACGAACCCAGTTGCTTCGCCTTGGTTTTGACTAACTCTGAACACAACATTTAACGTTGAATGATCATATTACTATTTCCTTCTCTGTTAACATAAACCATCACGACCATATTACTAAATCTACAAGACCAAACTTCTCTAAAGCTGACTAAACCCTCATCAAAAGCATGATTTTATGTGCAAGCAACGGACTTGTGCGTGCATTAATCCCAACTTGCCGTCAAAGAGGCCGCTTTCCGGCAAGCATTCATGAAGAAGGTAGCCTTGACGAAAATCAGCACTGGAAGGTAGAGTTCCGAAAGATGATGGCGATTCATGAGTTGTTTATTCAAACCACAAAAAAGGTAGAGAGTAGAATGGCCCCAGACTCTCGGTTCGTTGATTGAGAAAACTGGAAATTCCAGCAAAATTGAGCACCGGGCAGAATCCCACGTAAGGTGAGGGCGAACGACTCGTGCGTGGGTAAATTATTCTGACCACGAAAGAGACGAACTGCAGGAGACAGCATCATTTTTCGTCGCATAAACAAAAGTAGGGGATTAAGACGAAAAGGCGCACTGGGTAGAAGTTCCCGAAAGGTGAAGACGAATGGCTTGATGCGTGGCTGTTTAAATTAAAACCACAAAAGAGATGAAAGGCAGGAGGTGCAACACACTACGTCCTGTAATCACAAGTGGGGTATTAAGACGAAAAGGCGCATTGGGCGGAAGCTCACAAAAGGTGACGACAAATGGCTCGATGGGTGGTTGTTAATTTTGACCACAAAAGACATGAATGGTAAACGAAAAAGGTGCACTGGGTGTGAGTTCACGAAAAGGAAGGAAAGCACGATGCTTATTCTAACCATGAAAAAGGCGGGCAGCATCACGTCCCATCCAGTGGCAACAAGGCAGGCAAGTTGACAGAGAGAGTCAATTTCATACGTGATAAGTTTATGCAGGCCATGAAAAGGCAATTGGTTGGTACGGCTACGCATTCCGTTCTACTTTTTTGAGTCAGGAAATGACGAAAGAGGCCAAAGGCCAACATGGAGCATGAGGTCGTTGTTCTGACTACGAAAGCGGGCAGGCCAGAGAGGTGGGAAGAGGGCGCAACACGGGTTGAAGCGCAGTAAGGGTGAAGGTCATCAACTCAAAGAATGGGTTGTTAGTCAAACCACGAAAGAGACAAACAGCAGGAGATACTACCGCCAAGTCGAGAATTTACAATGCTGGACAAGATGGAAAAAACCTCAGCCGGGTGATCAGGTGAGAATGAGGGTTAGTCAAATCTTTTGTGATGTAGTGTGATTGGAGCCATGAAAGAGGTAGAACGGCCAGATGGTTTCCAGGGTGGAGAGCAGGGGACAGCATCGATGGATGAAGCAGCCATTCAAGAGAATCCACAAAATTCAAGATAAATAGAATAAAAAGATGCGATGCTTTCGTGGCAAGCTCTTTTTATAGGAGGGGTGCGCACATGCACACTTGGGTTACCAAGCTGCCCGAATCCAAGCAAACAAGAATCTCAAGGATGTAATGCAGCATCATCATAACATAAAGCAAAAATTCACACGCATTATATTTTTTAGCGGCAACAAGAAACCCATTCAAAAAATGTATTTCTTCAAAACTATAATAGCTAAACATTTTCTAAAGCAACCACTTTGTTGACAATCATGTTGACAATCATGATGTGTTCCACGTGTCCAGGGGCGTAGCGAAGCCTTAGTAAGTAGGGGGGCGCAGGCCAAAAAAATCCGATTATGACCCAAGATTTGCCGACTTCTACCCCAAATTTATTTTAGAAACTTTATTTCTACGTAATGGCCAAACGATCTCGGATGCCGCACGGAGTAAACTGGAATATAAACGCTGTCCGGTATTTCTCCCTGTAGGTATAATTTCATCAGGGACGCTGAGGTTTCGTTTGGGCAAAATGCTAATGAACGAATCGTTATAATCGACATGAATTTGTTAGTAATGGAATAACAGGACCAATTTCATCAAAAGCTGCATACAGATGAACAAGGGCACCCGCAGAAGAGCAAAAAAGGCTGGGGAGGGGGGGCTCTCCTCACATTGGACCTTTTCGTTTTTTGAGCTTTTTTTGGGACGTGTTTTCTTTGCCTAATCATTGTTACAGATCCTCGAAGAGCATTTGAAAAGCCTTTGTTTAAAGGTTTTTGCTTTTGTTTTTATGGATTTTCTTCATAATCAAGACATACGCTAATGTGTCGCCCGCCAAAACGATAAACGATAACACCTATTCAGATAAAATATATATGAGCATGGCACCACTAGACACGTTGTGTCTTTAGAGCTGAGGTAGTTTGGCTGTTTTCAGGAATTTTAGGATAAATAACAATGCAACAGAAAAGGCTGAAACTTCTTTAATCGGGAGACTTTGGTCGCCTGACAACATAAAATTCACTGTTAGTGACACAGCTTAACGTTTTTCTTGTTGAAAAAACGACGTGCGTAACGTTGATATTTGCCTAATTACTAACTACTAGTAACGCTTTTTTTGTATCACGAAAATAAATTCTTTCATGCGGTGAATAAAGCTGGATCTTAGCTCATTTTACAAGTATTGCAACGGAGATGTGCCCCTTTCATAAAGTCTCTTCTAATTGGTCAAGTGGTTCAGAGGTTAGGGACCTCTAAACGACCAAATTGATTGTTTTACATTGTTTTAAACAGTGTTATTACGCAACAATGCCAAACCGAACATTAAATAAATCCGTGCGTCTGCAATACTAATAAGAAATGATAATTATATGAAAAAACCTGACTGCAGCCTTCAAAATGTAACGAGAGCCAACTAAACAAAAAGAAATGGACCAGAAAACTAGATTGTTTCCATCTCATAATTACTAAGAAAAAAATGGATTTCATAAATTTTGACCGAAAATATCTATCTGTCCCAAAACTAAACTTGTTAAGGATTCCCGCCATACTTTTCGGTAGTGTGAAGTCGTGATATCAAACGCCAAGCTCTTTCGCCAAGCTAATCTCACCGATTAAAACTTCAAACGTTAAATAAATAATTGAAAATTTCACATTTAGCAATTTTCATATGTTTCATTTAGTCTTTGAACTACTACTCGGTGGGATTAGCGAAGTACCGTAATGAATTTAAATTAGTGTATATTCATTAAACAGCTCAAAAATCGAAAACATGTCGTAATGGCGACATCCAGCTGGTGAAAAATAAATCAGTGTTTGTGTTTCTGTTTGATTCGATTTAAGTACTACCCGGCTGCCCTGCCATCCAGGTAAAAATAGTGCCTAAACACAGATTGGAGGCGGACTGGCAGTTGTAGAAGACTCCCAGGTTGGAGGCGTGGAGGGGGGGGGGGGGAGACCAAATAACGAAAATGGATATTGTTGGTCATTAAGGATCAAAGGCTTGTCAGAATTTCCAGACTTCCTGAACTTGCCAGTCTGTCTTTAAAATTCTAAGTTCAATGTCAATTTTTAACGCATTTCCGATTAATAGAGGCAGTAATACAAGGTGACAGACTATCTGGAAAACCAGGAAAACCGGGAAAATTCAAGGAATTTATGAAGTCTGGAAAATTCAGGGAAAAGTCAGGGAATTTGAAATATATTTACCGAAAATCAGGGAATTTGAACATTTTCCGGAAAATCTTTCACGTTTAAAGAAGAGGTAATACGGATTTAATTTGTTACTTCCGAAATCTTCACTTTATTTCAATTAAAATTTCATTTCCTTTTTGTTTCATTGCCGATAAAACGAAAACTCCTTAGGCCTAAGTAATGTGGAACGTTAAGTGAGTTTTTAGTTTTGTTCAGATTGTGGCCTTTTCCTGCTTTTTATCAATAACAGTTATGGAAGTACAATTATTGATTTAGCAAGGCAATGTGATATAGTTATTGCGATTGGAGTGAAATGTGAAAAACATTTTTTAGCCCTGTACTGCACCTTCCTTCGACCCCCAAAAAAAATCAGGGAAGTGTTAGTATTGATCTGGAAAACCTGGAAAAATCAGGCAATTTCATCATGAGCTTTTGAACGCCACCCTGATAATACAAAAAAATTAAAATAGTTACTTTTATCGTCATTTAGATTAAATCCAAAAGCCAAGAGGTTGAAAGAAACTACAAAATGTTTGCCATTAAAACTATTGATATCAGGAAAAAATGGCTGCCACCAAGTTTCCGGCACAAAATGCATTCATTTAACTTTCCAGCAAGGTGTTCCGTGAACTGAAGTGACCGCGGTTGTGAAGTGAAAGTTGGTGACACTAACATTTGCTTTGATATATATACTTTGCATCACGAAAACTTGGTGCCTTAAATAATAGGCCCTAAACGGTTTTGTTTATTTTAGATTAAACAGTTTGTTCCTTATCGTTCCCTCAGATTTTCACCGTTGAACCCA
>JAHWFP010113242.1:0-12555 GCA_023313725.1 Lithobius niger
TTTTGGTTGTTTCTTTTCTGGCATAGCGTTAATCCTCTTTTCACGATGGGACAAGTGTGCAACGATTCTGCACATTTCATTGGCAAAAAACTCTTTGAGCTGCTTCTAGGGTGTCCTGTGGGTGTGGCTTTCTGAAAAGGCTCATAGGAAAGGCTTTCCAGATAATGTGCAGTCCAGATAAAACGTGCGGTGTAAATCAGCGGTGCCTGCAGCGTGTGCTTTCGAACATTTTTTTCTGTGTATGATGTAGTGAACAAATGTGATTTCCCTAGTGCGCGGAGCTTTCCGAAGATGGTGAATGACGAATTTCACCGAAAATTTAAAGAATAACTTTTACTGTGTACTATTGTGGTACAGTCGACACCGCTTGCAAAGAACCTCAAAGGGCAGTGAAAAAGGTTCCTTAAAACCGAAAACAGAATGGTTGTTATAATCTGTTCTTTAAAAGCAATAATTCCTTAAAAGCTAGTTCCTTATAGCCTAAATGGTGGCTTCTGTATTGCGTTTATAATTATTCAATAAGCCAAAGGTTTGACACTTTTAACTATTATAAAGCTTGTTTTGAGTTGGTTAAGATGGTGTATTACAGTATGTCAAAATCTGTTAAAATGTGAATATTAGTTGCGTAACCAAAGTCCACATAAAAATTGTTGACCCGGGATAGTTGAGCCAACCACACATGCCTATAAACCAAACATTGATGGCCTAAATTAACCCATAAACGCCTAGATACGAACGTACGCCTTCAACGTATAACAGCGAAAAACTAAGTCCCAGCGCGAGCTTTGTGAGGGGTCCCCGGGGACCTCGAGCAAAGCGGGCAGTCACAGCCCAGTGGTCAGCGTCGTCGGCTCCAAACCAAGAGCATGCCGGTTCGAATCCGAGAACCGACCCGAGTCCCATATGGACTCTAAAAAAAAGGGTCTGAAAGTTCTTTCAGGCGGTTATGGGTTAAAGTATATAGAATAAAGACGTTCCATTAATTCCTTATTGAATGCTGGTAGATACATAATTAAAGCAGTAGCTGTGAGGTATCGGTAGAAGTAAATTTAGGAAGATTCACTTCCTCATGGCGTCCATTTTTTTTTTTCAAATCGACGTCAGGTTCACAAACCTGAATCGAAACTGAAAATCCATATCCCCCAAGCCAACCCATCTTTCATAGAAAATGCCGTGGTGTGAACATGTTTTTATCCCAGAAGGCCTGCCATCCCTAATATAATATTTGCATTACTTGGTGTTCTGGTGTACCGTTGCATCGACCAGGAATCAATTTTGCGTGGATTTAATGTCTTTCTAGACTGTTGTGTGGAAATAGCGAATAATTTTTTCTGTCATTCTTCATGAGTAGTATTCATATGACATTGCTTGTTTCTTTACAGATCTTTTGTCCGAGCCTATATCTATTCCCAGCATCCAGAACAACAAAAATTTGAAGTTTGTTAACTCTGATAACTTGTAAGTGTATTATAATATTTTCGTCTTATTTCATAAATTACCAATTTAAGTAAGAGTTACTGGTGAGAATCGAGTGGGTATCGATTTTTAACCCACGGCTGCAATTATTGGCCTAGCTCTCGTATACAAATGTCTCGGTCGATTAAAACGTGTTTGTGTTTTGTGAAAATTGGTTAAATAAAACGGTGATATCAGTCATCTCGATATGAATGAAGGTCATTCCATTTTAGTTTATGGAGGGTGGAGTGGTTGGTAGATGGACGAGTCCTTTGCGGCAACTTTGTGGAGGGAGGGGGAGTGGATGGGAAGGAGACGAACGCGTCGTTTCGCCATTTTCCACGCTAGCAAGTTCGCTAGGGTTTTTGAAGCTTTTCGGAATGAAAAGGAAGACGCAGGGATAGAAAGACATTGTGCTGGGACATTCGTTTGCGGAGGGAGGAGGGAAGGGAGAATTACGCGGAGTGAATAAGCCTAGCTATGGGCCAGACATGTGAGCGTTTCATTCCTTTTTAGTAATTCCTTTATGTACATTTTTATTGCATTACGTTTTTTTGCACGCTGTATTTGGTTGTTGGTGTGTGCGTTCCCGGTCGTGTGATCCGGAAGTGTCAAAAGTGTTGGTTGGTTATCAGCAAAAGTGTGGGGTAACTTGATAAACCACACTTTTTGCGATGACACACACTTCCGCTCACGGTTAACGGGATTTAACCTACGGAAATTTATTATCACGTTGTGTTAGCGTGACAAGGATGTTTTGGTACCATTTTTAAAAAATCTGATACCATATAGCCTGTCTGTAGATTCTTTTTCATTAAGGGATTTACATTTTTAAATACCATTTTACCTGTTTTTTCGTTACGTTCCAACACACACACTTTAATAGCTGTTTTTATTCAAAAGTTGAACTTCGTTTTAACTAGACACAGTACTGCTGATGTATTGTCATTTTTTCAAAAAATTAGTTTCTTTGTTGCCAAAACATCTTAACCTGATAACTTAGCATTACATTCCTCGAATGTGATGTTCCCTGGAAGTTTCTTCCGGTGTGCAGGCGCCTGCTTGCATGTCCCTGCTGCGCATGTGCGTGGCAGTGCTCCCTTATAAAAGCGAGAGCGTGGACGCTTTCGGCATTCATTTTCCTCCAGAGGTGTCTCCACGCCACCTCGCGCCGGAGTTCCCCTGTCTTTCGCACGGAAATTTGGATTCTACCCGATGATGGCCGCCACTTCCGAAGCTCCCGCTTCGCTTGCCGCTCCCTCTCATGCTCTCCTTCGTCCGCAAACGAGCACTTTCACCCTCGGCAATCGCTGGATCTTGCCCTCGCCGCCGTTGGCCCGATCACTACTGCTTCTTTCATTGAAGCACCACCTACAAGCGTCAATGTCTTCTCGGACTCTCCCTTACAACCCTGCCAACGCACCCCGCCGGCCGAACCATTGGATCTTTCGGCTCTGCAAGAGGACTTTCAACGGGCGAAAGTCGTCTACCGTGAAGCCAAGAAATCCCTTCAGCGAGCAAGGGCAGCTTCTCGCTCACCAGCCCGCAACTCTCCTGTGGATTTATCATCCAACTCCTCCCGAATAAGTCGTAGCGTCTCCCGCAGTGAAGTCCAGAACATCGTCCAGGAAACATTCCGTGAGATGCAAGACAAACCCATGCCGCCTCCCTCTTGCACGTCTTCCGCCCGACATGCCCGCACGCAAGCCTGGGTAACTTCTGCCTCCAGCCGTGACTCCCGTAAACGGGGCTTGACGTCATCGCAAGCCATCTTCTCCCTTTCGTCCGCAAGCTTCTCCCTCTGCTGTTCCCCCGGCTACCACTGAAGTTTTGCCGCCTGCCGTTCCACTTTCGTCCGGCAAGAGGATCCACTTCCCGGACGATGTCGCCGACGACCAGACTTTCCCACTGGCTTCACTTTTAAAGACTGTCGAAAAAACCATTCCCGACTGCTTCCTCTTCAAACCTTCGCAGTCAACTGACGCTCCCGTGATCAACCGTGGGCTGAAACCTGGTTTCGGCTGTGCCCTCTCAGAGACAAAGACTCCAAACCTCGCAACCTTCTAGGGCAATCCACCACGCTGTTAACCTGCCTCCTGCGGAATGAAGGCTCCCTGCTCGGTAAGGGTGACCCCCTAAGTCTCGACAAAGAACCACCACCACCTCGAACAGGCCGTGAAAGCAGCTTCTTTTCGCCCGCTGGGCGATGGCGCCACGAACCCGAACAACTTCGCAACCTACCTGGAATGCGAATTCTTAGGCAGTGAAGTAAAGATGGACTTCGGCACCGCTCTATCGATTCCTAAGAAAGCTGACGTCCCAACTTTCGTCCTGTACGAGAACGACAAGTGCCTTCGGCTAAGTCTTTGTGCCGCTTCTCAAGCCGACGTCCTCAACACCTCGGTGAACGCCTTGTGCATGAAATTATCTCCGGACGCAAGTCCCGAAGAACTACACAATCTTACGCAGCTCTTTCAGAAAGCAAGCTTCGCCACGTACCATTCCATCAACTGGGCTACTAGAGCCCTATTCAACAATACCCTACTTCTCCGGGACATTGCTCTTTCGTCCGCTACCAACTTGAACGTCTCCATGATGCACCGCCTCCGCAACCAGCCCATCCACGAGTCAGACACGCTCTTCTGTGGTCTCATCCCAACTTTTGCTCCTCACCTAGACATCTCTAGGAAACCCAAACCGCAAATTTCTTCTATCTTTCGTCCGGCTCCGAAGAATAAACAGTCCAACCCCCGTCCTCCTGTGGACAATTGGAACAAGACGTCGGCTCCCTCTGTCTCCCCGTCCCAACGACTTTCGTCCGAGAAACCCGCAGCCCTTTCGGACGGACCAGCCTCGCTCCCGTTCCGGCCAACGCATTCAGAAGCGAGCTGCCACTCCAGACCGACGAAGCCGCCACTCGTCACCAGGGGGCAGAAGCGGCTTTCGTAAAAACCAACAATGATGCCTCTCACCCTTCCTGCCTTCCAGTCGGTGCGAGACTACGCCGATTCCTCCCGGCTTGGCTACAATTAACAACAAACACGGAAGTCCTTTTCATCATCAAACACGGCTTTCTTCCGGAATTCCTGTCGAAACCTCCGCTCCTCCCAACGCCACCATGGGAATTCTCCCCACCTGTAACTCCACTACTTTCGTTCGAAGTTTCAAAACTCTTGCGGAAGAACGCAATAAGGAAATGCTGCAAGCCAGGCCCGGGTTTTTACAGTTCCATTTTCACCCGACCAAAGAAGTCAGGAGGCTCCCGGTTGATTTTCAACATGAAACCTCTCAACAGATACATCCAAAACGATCATTTCAAAATGGAAACTCTCAAATTCATCCGCCTTTCGTTCAAACAAAACGACTGGACAGTCACGATCGTCCTGGAAGACGCTTACCTCCATGTCCCACTCCATCCGACCATCATGCACCTCTTTCGGTTCATCTACAACCAAAAGGTCTACGAATTCTGCTGTCTTCCCTTCGGCCTGAATGAAACCCCCATAATTTTCACAACGGTTCTCAAACCAATTTTGGCAAACCTACACCGAAACAAAATTCAGGCCAACGCCTATCTGGACGACTGGGCCCTCAACATCCCACCCTCTCATACTGGAACGAAACAAGGACAAGACCATTTCCCTGTTAAATCGACTGGGCTTCGGAGTGAACTACTCAAAATCTCGTCTATTACCTGCACAAATCTTCACCTTTCTCGGTGCCTCTTTCAACCTCCGCACAGCAAGAATTGCCCCCTCCCCGGAACGGATAGAAGATCTTCTCCACGCCCGTCTCTTTCGGTCGAAAACAAGTTTTTCTCCGCGGGAACTAAAATCTCACATCGGGAAGATGGACGCAATGGCGAACCTCGTCTCCTACGGCCGATGGATGGTAAGACCGTTTCACCACCACCACATAGACAACCGTGCAATCAATCAGGATAGCCCGGACAAACAAATCCCCTTCAATCCATACTTTCCTCTGGACTCCTCCTTTTGTGGTCAGATGTCACCAACCTTACAAAGACACAACCCCTTCACGAGCCACGTCCCGAGCTGCTCATCTTTATGGACGCTTCAAGAACCGGCTGGGGTGCCCATCTTTGCACTCAAGAAGCCTCAGGCCTTTGGCCTCCGACCTGCACGGATCACATCAGCTCCCTTGAGCTTCGAGCAATTCTACTCGCTCTACTTCAATTCCTCCTGAAAATCAGAAACAAGACAATACAAGTCCAGTCCGTCAACACGACTGCCCTAGCCTATATAAGGAAAGAAGGCGGAACGAAATCCAGATCTCTACACAGCCTAACGTCAGAAATTTTCAACCTCTGCATACCGCACAACATCACACTCCTTCCTCTCCACATCCCAGGCAACAGGAATGTGATTGCCGACTCTCTGTCACGCCAGAAACCACCGACAAGCAAATGGTGCCTCAAGAAATCCATTTGCGAATCTCTCTTCACCATCTGGGGCACTCCAATGATAGACCTGTTCGTCATGATGCACAATGCCAGACTTCCCCTCTACATAAGCCCTATTCCGGACGAAACAGCAGTAGCAGTAGACGCCTTGACGTTTCCATGGCAAAACCTATTCGCCTACCTTTTTCCCCCCTTCAAGCTCCTTCCGCAAGTTCTTCTAAACATCCAAGAAAGCCAGAGCTTGTTCCTGCTCATAGTCCCCTTCTGGCCATCAGCAGCGTGGTTTCCGCTCCTTCTAGAACTTCTAGTCGACATTCCAAGAAGTCTACCCCTCAACCAGATCTTCTGTCGCAACAGAAAGGAACAAAGCTACACCCGAATGTACCAAACCTCAACCTACACGGGTAGCTACTATCATCAAACTCCTCAAAAAGGCTGGAATTCATCGAGAAGAGGCCGAATGCATCGCCTCAAAGGCAACCAGAGACTCCACTAACCGAATGTACGACAGCCACTGATCCAAATGGATTCGTTGGTGTATCACAAAACAAGCTAATCCTATCAACCCACCTCTTCCCACCCTTCTAAACTTTTTGGAGACCTGTTCAACATCGACAAACTCAAAGGCTCCACAATCCTAGTCTATCGCTCAGCTCTAAACACAGTCTTCAAGGCTGCCAATAACACCAACTTACTTGACGACTACCGAATCTCTGCTCTTCTACGCTCATACGAAAATGAAAGAACCCACTTCCAGAAGGTCTATAACAGACTGGGACCTCTCACTCGTCCTCCAGTCCCTAACATCTGAACCATATGAGCCACTACAGGACACTACCCTTCATCTCATGACCCGCAAGACGGTTTTTCTCGTTACCTTAGCAGCCAGCCTTCGGTGTTCTGAAATTCAAGCCCTCTCAGCAGACCCAGCATACTGCATCTTCGGCCCCAACTTCTCCTCTGTCACTCTATATCCAAGATCAACATTCAGAGGCAAAACACAAAAACCTTCGGAACCCCCAAAACCAATCACATTTCCGGCTCTATCCACCCTAGTAGGAAATGACCCTGAACGCCTCTTTATGTCCAGTCAGAGCCTTGCGCTTCTACCTAGCCCGGACACGTCATGAAGACATCCGCCGAGGAAGAAACCAACTTTTTCTCCCAATTGATCCCCAATCTGGCGAAACATCAGCAGCCATGGTATCGAGATGGATTAGGAAAACAATCGAAGCAGCTTATGAGAAAACTCCGAATGAGAGCATGAGAGTGACTGCTCACGAAGTAAGAGCTGTCTCCACATCATGGGTCGATCACAACGCCATTCCGATAAAAGAAATCCTACCAGCAGCGTCTTGGCGCCATCAATCGACCTTCACGTCCCACTACCTAAGGGACATGTCAAGAGAAGAATCGGGACTACACCGACTGGGACCAATCATCGCAGCCAGAACTGTGGTCAACCCCCCATTAAGCACTCAGAACACAGAAGCAAGCCATCCATGAAGGAAGCAAGCCACCCAGATGGAAGCAAGCCATCCAGAAGGAAGCAAGACCCAAAACAACAGTCCTTTTCTGGGCCACCAAACCCTGCGAAAGAGGTCCAATTTCTTCATCTCACCTGTTCTGAATAAAGTGCAAATTTTTTCTCTTCCAGACAAAAAATCTTTTGGCAGAACGCCTGCTTGCATCCCGGGGTGCTCGTCAGGACGGTGCCCGCCACCAACTTTGACGAAGTTTGCTGATAACATACTTAACCTACTCCCACCCTGCCTCCCCTCTCGAGTCACCGCCTGACATATTGAGAGTAAAATTAATGCCGAAAGCGTCCACGCTCTCGCTTTTATAAGGGAGTACTGCCACGCACATGCACAGTAGGGACATGCAAGCAGGCGCCTGCGCACCGGAAGAAACCTCCAGGGGAATATCACATTCGAGGAATGTAATGCTAAATTATCAGGTTAAGTATGTTTTAGGCACAAAGAAACCATTTTTTGGCCGGCCTGGCTGGGGGCCGGCAAAATGTTCTTTATCAGATCTTCCCTCCTCCAACATCCAGCATAATTTAGTTAAAACTAATTTCTGAAAGAGAATGAATCATTAACAGATTAATTACCTGGTAGAATTTAGTTCAGGGGCAATGCTCATCAGCGCTGTTTTCCTTCCTCATCTGTTATGTTGAGCGTCTCCTTGAGCCTTGCACAACCATAGACCAGTTGGTTATTAGACTGGATGGTTGCTTGTTGCACAAAGAGCTTGTCATGATCACGTACATAAATGTCTTTTACACAGCTAAGGTAGTCTTAGCTCGTCGACTAACGCAGTACTCAAAACATGCTTCCGTACACGACGTCATCTCAACAATAGCGTGCTGTTACCAACGGTAAACAGCCTGTACACGAAACAATGTAAATGGTTCGTGCCGTATCTTAACAAAATGCCCCACTCGTGTACAGGATGTTTAACACAAGTGGGGCCACCAAACTCCTATTGGTTTGACTGCCTCGGGCACAAGTCCAGTGTTCACGCTCTACCCTAAAGAGACTGTGAACATGACTGTCCTGGACCCAGTCTGCCTTGAGTTACCAGTAACAACTTTTCGCTGAAAGAGATTTACATTCCCAGGATCAACCTCTTGGTGTGCTACTTGCCTAGCTTGAGCAAAGATTGCCTGGTATTAACAGGATTTAAACACAGCCTTGAATTCCTTGAAAAATCTTAAATTTGAAAACCGAAAATTCAAGGCTTGTAAAACCTTGAAAATTATAATTTCTATTACGACGAAAATTATACATTGCCTGTAATTCTAGCATTTTTTATTCTCAATTGCTTTTTCCCTCTAGAAATTTAATAGATCTAATCCCATTTAATTGGGCTTATCCCATCTCGCTAACGCCGAAGTGCGGGCCAGCACTTCCCTCCTAGTACAAGATTGCCAAACGCGCGTCCCAGTCATCTTTTATTCTCTAGCACTTGCCTTGATTAGACGTTATCCCTAGGATGACGAAAGAATGTGGCACTCAGAAGAAGCCGACTAGAATTAGCTCCTCTCCGCACCTGGCTGGCCTTGGCTCCCGTGCTCCTCCGGGTTTCGTCCATATGGCGCCTGATGTTTGTTGTTGCCCAGCAATCGTCACCAAGGCCGAACGTCTGGATCTGCACTTGGCGTGCCAAAAAAACCGTTCATGTGACTTTTACACTGACAGGCCTTCCAGTTGTCCTACTTTTCCTACTTTTAAAAAGTTTAAAATGCTTCATATGCTAAAGTTTGTAAAGTTCAGTACAGACCAAAATACAATCTGAACTAACAAATCTAAACCAATCAGATTGTTACAAGAGAATTATTACAGTGCTCAGATTCTACGTCTTTGCAGATAATGCAATTCTGATATCTGCTGTGAATTCTTCAGTAATTTTCTGACTCTCTTCCAGAAAGAATTAAGTTACTTTGGTGCACATACTTTAAAACACAAACTAAATGGGCTTTTATTACAATGTCTACTTGGTAATTTATGATGCCAGAATGGAGAGAGTCACATGCACTGTTCTGGCAATGTAATGTAATGTAATGTAAGCGAAGAAAAAAAATCTATTGCCAAACGAAAACTCTATAAGTTGGTTCTGAAGCAAGAAAGACACTACTTTCAAAAAATTGCACTGCCTTGGATCATTTGAGTGCATGTAATATATACGAATGCATGCAACTTCTTTACGGCAGCGTACAAGAAACTGGCAAAAATATTGCCTTTAAAGAATCCAGTTTTAAAGAACTTTCAGTGCCTTGATGGGTCGCGAAGAAGGCAATTTAATCTCTGTAACAAGTACTTCAGCGATACTTAAATGATGGGGGATTCTGTTGCCACTTGAAACATAAAAAGTAATAGATGAATGGAAATGTCAACCAGTTGATTCTGATGTTTCTGATGACTTGTAAAAGTTGAAAAACAGCAAAATTGAGCCCTATAAAGAATTGACTCTTACTGGGAGCTTTTACTGGGAGCTCATGGAAATGCTGATGTTGAACGAGGAATCTCGCTCAAAAATGCACCGGTGACATCAGGGTGCATATCATTACAGAAAAGCTCCACCAGACTTAGAACTGTAAAAGACTTGTGTTTTAAAGAAAGAGGGGGCTGAAAAAAGCAGTGCTCCAAAGCAGCTATAAGTAAGACATAAGCGAGACTAACTTATTCCTACTATTGTTGCTCCTGTTCTACTTTTTTTCTGGAAAAGTGTTGGTAATAATATTCAGGAGTCCTGGATACGTTTGAACTGTATCTTCATTTATTCGCTGAATGTAAGCTTCGGGTGTAGCCTCACGGCTTGCCCACGTTTTACCTTACGCTGTATATTTGTACAGCCATTACCATTTGCTACAACATCTCCATAGCCATGTCTTTTTCCACCAACAGAAAACATCAACAAGTTAACTAGCATACGCTACAATAAGCATCACGTAACAATACGTCTGCCAACAAAAGTCCTATTCTTTTTTCGAAAGTTCACTGGAAGGTCTGTGTGCATGACCATCGATTCAAGCAAGTGGGTCCTCATTTTGGACAAGCAACGCAAATCTTCTATCAGGCTCGATCAAATGAAGAGAAAGAAAGAAAGAAACATCGTCTTGTGGTCGCGGCTCGGCCACAGCTTCGCTGTCAGGTGTCCCGCCTACCCCCTGCAAGTCGTTACTTAAATCAACATCTGTTAAGGCTTCCAAACCAACTTCGACCAGTTCACCTATGGCACACAAGAGTCATCCCGTCGTGATCGACTGAGAAGATTAGCCGTTTTGGTAGGTCTAAGAAAGACGGCACGAGCGAAAGTACCAAAAACACGTGTTGAAAAGCTGCCTACTAAGGATCAACGTGATGCACCCGGCATCAGAATCGCTCCTCTTCCATTCACCCTCCTACTGACTGACCGACCTTGACTGCTCTGCTTGTAGCACCCGCTGAACGTCCCCCGTGCCCACGGAGTCCGGAGCTCAGCTGTCAACATCGAAGGGATAATTGTTGTACGAATTTCAAGACTCGTTATTCACTCGTTATCACATATGCAAGTGATGCAGTAAACCAGAACTTGGATCCGATTCATGACTACTTCACTGATTTAGTACTGAAGTCCGAGACAACTAAATCTGACCAGGAGTCTTTATAACTCGAGCTTAATACATTGAAAACAAAATATTCAAAACTCAAGTTGAAAGTGAAAGCAAGGGAATTTAGTAAAAAAAAAGGTCTGGAGAGAAAACCGAGCATTCGGGGAAAAGCACCTGGTCCACCGATTGGGATGTAACTGCTGTTGACCGATGGCCAATTGAAAACTGTCCTATGCGAAGTCTCCCTTGGCTCCCAAGATTATAAGGAAATATACCACAGCTCCAAAAGCCCCCACCATTATGGTGAACCCCTGGATCTTTCAACCAATTCCACTAGGCGAACTCAACAAGCATTGGATTTGAAAACAAACGCACGCCCTGTTGAAGCCATTGAAGAACTGCTTCTCAAAGAAGAAATCGATGATCTTTTTGGTCGGGCCAAGGGTAGCCGCATGCCTCCTAATCCAGAACGTTCTCAGCTGTCTGACTCATCTGAATTCGATGGAGAATGGGTCATTGCGGCAAGTCCCGTTGGTAGCTTCATTTTCATCCGCAAATGGATTAACCATAACATCGACTGCAACTCGCCCAAATCTCTGAAGTGGAAAACAATCCCACCCCGCAGTCAGTGTAAGAAGTTTAAGGAAACTTCTTACAGCGAAGATCTTTAAGTATGATAGCCATTCTATGCCATCGAGCCGATCTTCCAATATTTGCCAATCTCATGGTCTTCCTCTTCCAGATGGGATGACAGATACGACAATGGCAATGCGAAGAGCAAACAAATGCGGCAAAGAGAAGTCGGGCAATGACAAAGAAGTCAGGCAATGACAAACGCTTGAAAAACGGAACACAAATCGCAGGCGAAAGACGATAGATCGCGTGGCTAAAGGCGGCGATCGAAAAAACGAAAAACAAAAGAACAGGACGAAAGGCGTAAGAGCGAAAGAAAGGAAAAGGAAAGACATGGAAGGTCAGAGCAAGTTGGGTAGTGGAAAACAGCCAAAGCAAGTTGTGTAGTCTGTAATGGTCTGAGAGAGTCAGGTAGTCTGATATGGTCAACGCCAGTGGGTAGTCTGAAATGGTCAGAGCAAGCAAGTCTGGGAGTCGGAAATGATCAGAGCAAGCAAGTTGGGGAGTCGGAAATGATCAGAGCAAGCAAGTTGGGGAGTCGGAAATGGTCAGAGCAAGCAAGTTGGGGAGTCGGAAATGGTCAGAGCAAGCAAGTTGGGGAGTCGGAAATGGTCAGAGCAAGCCAGTTGGGGAGTCGGAAATGGTCAGAGCAAGCCAGTTGGGGAGTCGGAAATGGTCAGAACAAGCAAGTTGGGGACTCAGAAATGGTCAGAGCAAACAAGTCGGGTAGCCAGAAATGGTCAAAGCAAGCAAGTCGGGAGTCGGAAATAATACGTGTTGACCACCAATGGGTGGAAGGGCTGTGAGCCACTGCCACCAAATTTGGATTTAAAAAATTTGGATCTGGCCGTTTTAATAAGCCAGACAATGGCTGGGTCAACAGGATTTTATAGAAATCAGACACCGTGCTCATGTTAACCGTGTCGGCACTAAGCGAGTTCCAGAC
>JAHWFP010113247.1:0-10282 GCA_023313725.1 Lithobius niger
AAACGATTTGGGATACGTAAATATGGACAGCGATTCTATTTTTACTATTCAAGTAAGAACCAAAGACCTTCGTTTTCTTACTTATGTAAGTAAGAAACCCAAGCCTAGCTAAGCCATGGTTCTTACTAGTGGTAAGACAACGGTTTCACTGTGTCAGGAGTAAGCACGTAAGCAAGTAAGCACGTGTTTAGTTCCTTAAATTAGCTTGTGGTAATTTTCGAAAAATACCATGATGTGCTGCGTTTTTTCTCGTTGCTAGATTTTTTTGTGACACACAGCTTTTAAGTGACCTTTTTCGCGACAACGCCCACAAGAATAGTCTCTAAATTTACACCCCGAGTGGATATGCCGGGAATTTCTGCAACAAAAGCAATGGATATCCAAACCAAGTTTTGATTTAAAACTCAAAACTTTTGTTTTATGTTTTTGACATAATTTGTTGAAACATTATCACTCTGTCTTATTTCAGCTGCTCTACCTCTGTGGGTTCATGCGACAACGCAAGTTCTGTACATTCCTTCAGTGTGAGTGTTTTCTTAAGTAATTCGTGTTGTATGATTTCTCTACGAACTCCAACCACCAGACGATCGTGGATCATTTCCTTGTTAACTTCTGTGCAAGCATTGAAATCACAGAATTTCATTAGATTTTTTTAACACGGAAATGAACTCGCCAGTGGCCCACCTAGTTGCTTGTTGCGTCTAAAAAATTTTACACGCTCAAGAGACCACACTCAGGTGTGGCTCCATATCATGTAAAACTGATTTAACAAATGAATCATAAGTGGTTGCACTGTTCTCGTCAGATGACAAAATATTCCGAATATGATCGATCATTTCGTGTCCTAACGCTAGGCATTAATACATAGATGCGGTTAGCATCATGAATTATTTTAGCTTTAAAAAAATAATTGAGCCGCTGAGTGTATTTATCCAAGGTGTCTAACTCTGCATCAAAGCAATCGAATAAACCACTAGGTTTCAGAATTCAACAACCTTAATCCTTTAAACCAAGAGGGATGAACCCATCAACACAGTTAAGTCTTTTCTTGACTACAAATACAAAAAATATTTAAATTTTCCATCAAAGGTTAACCAAATAACTCATGCAGTTAAAGCCTTCCTTAACTCGTCTAAATAAATTAATAGCTTAATTAATACGATTCAGTTTTGCCCACCCGAAGTCTAGTTTACTAGCCTAATGAATTTAACTAGCTGCTTTAAAAAAAATTGTTTATTTTTACTAGCCTACTTCAATGTATAGCATTCTACAACAAACAAGTTTACTATCCCACTAAGAAATTTATAATTTAATTATTAGCGTCTTCAAAAACTAACCAGTTTACTAATACAATAACTAAGTGATTTTCAACGTGTATTTAACAAAATTTTACATACTAACCAAGTTTTACTAATACGCTAACACAAGCAATTTTCAAACAACACATTCAAGCATGAATTTGTACACGACAAAATAAATGCAGTTAACAAGGATGTCAGTCTAAACACTGGACAACAAAACATAATCATGCTCACGGCAACTACCTGCATTAAAGGACTAATTTGATGGCGTACTTTAAACATTGGTGTTCCCCTTTTAAGTATGGGGTAGGATGCCAATGCTCTCGCATCACAAGAGACACAACCACGGTAAAATTATTCATTGAATGCAAGTACACACATGATTAACAAGATAACAAATACACAAAATTACTAAACAAAATTCCGGCCTAAACTAGAACTAGCCAGAATCACTCCAAGCGATACAATACATTAACAATCAAAATTATAAAAAAATTAATTCGATCTCGACTGAAAACTATTCTATCTGCCAAAACAGAAAATTCTGCTTACCAACGACCGAAGCAGGAGTCGAAGCGAGGTAAGCGAATTTTAATTTTAAAATCGAATTAAAGTTCACCACATCATCACCATTGTGAAATCTCAATGAAGAATAGGCTTGGTGGCCGAGTACCAAAACTATATTTCACTGTAATAATACCACAGAGTAACAGAGGACAAATTACATAGTTTATTAAACAGATTTGGTTTAAGTGCATGGAGTAAGTCACATGCTAACAACAGGTTACTAGTTCGACTATTGCAAGAAGCAGGGGTGGTCCAACACATCCATAAGCATTGCATATAAATAATTGACGTAATGAGGCATTGTGGTCACATATACCACAGTCACTTATATGTGACATCAGTCTTGGGACAGAATTTCCCACCCACAGGTCAATATCACACATGTGACATCATGTTATTGGTAAAAAAATGTCTTCACATTCCAAACATTTGATGAATGAAAAAAATGTAACAGCACGAAATTACTGCCGTACTAAATTAACAGCAAGCAGTAAGGTCACCCCACCCCCCAAAAACCAAAAATACATTGAAAATGCCATATCTACACATTGTTGGACTTGGCTGTTGGACTTGGCTGTTGGACTCGGAAATTGTTGATCCTCTATTGCACTAGACTTAGAAACATGTTATGACTGTAATGACAGTAACGACTGTAATGACGTTCAGTTCTGTATTTGCATGAAGCAATTCTAAATGCAATGTTTGTTTCGTTATGGTCAGGTTAACGGCGTTTTTCATAATGTCAAGTTAATGTAGTGGTCTAGAGCATTGAAGGCCCAATCAAAAATTTGGTTAATTCTCAGACTTAACAATAACTACTTTTTTCAGTTATTTGTTTGCTTGGGAAACTTGGTTGAGCAAATCACGCTTTTAAAATTATCAAGACCCAAAACAAATTATTATTAACTTTCTTAAAAAGGTTCGAATCAACGTAGAGCTTCACAATTTGCTGTGTCACATTTAGCTATGGCATATGTCCAAACAGTTTTACAGAATTTCGTGGTTCAAACACTTCCTCTAACCTACATTTTGTAAGTATAACAATGTAGAGCGTGCTGTAACAGTTTCAAAACTGTTTCAAATAGTTCTTCAAATGCATATTTTGATTTGTCACAATCTGGAGCATACCAGAACAGTTTCAATGGTTTTTCCTCTTTCAAAGAGTCCTTGAATTTTGACCATATTTCTCTTCATTTATTTGACCAATTATCTTTCACTTGTATTAATGCTTGCTGAATAATAAATTCTGCAAGCATACACACCATACATTAGTTAATTCAGCAGTAGTGGTTGTCTTTCACCAATTTCTTCTAAATGTTCAATATCAGGCATTGCAAATCGCAGCTTCTCCCAGAAAAAGTGATCTCCCCATCGGAGATAGGTGTTCGTCTTGAGGTAGGCTTTGAGTTTTTTGTCAAGAGCATTCAAGTTCACGTCCTCCAAAATAACTACTATCAATCGACAACAACGATCTTGGATCGTCTGAAAATGAGCCATCTTGAATTCATATTTACACCATTCACTGTTGATAAAGTTGTTACTTAACACCAAGATAGTTCGACAACTGTTTTCAATTGATTCACAAATGGATGAAATGATGGGTATACCAACGGGAAAATCACGACTATGAATGCATAATTTGAATTTAGGCTCTAAACAAGGAACTAAATCGTAACCCACGAATTCCTCATCCTCTGAACTAAAAGCCACAAAGGCATGGTATTTTCGACTGGAATCAGCATTACCCACTGGGTAAAATAAACGAACTCCATAGCGAGAATACAACCAAATTTGCATCTCGAGACGATGCAAGTATCCCAAAGCAGCTACAAAGATAACAGTGACAAAAGTAGCACCTGTGACCAATAGTGGAACTAGTAGGGATGTTTGTGTCTGGCAATATCGTTGGACATATTGTAGTATTGGTAACTTTGCACTAGTGCCATTTTGATGTTGACATATCACGGTTTCAACATCTGTTACTTTGTTATTGCCATAACCTAAAACCCAAGTTTGAAACTGTTTAAGGAAGGCGCAGTCACACGAAAAATTATTGCCACTTACGGTAACGTGTTGTAGACTTAGTGGTAATCTCCAAACTGAGATGTTTTGTAAGTGGTTATTATGTAGAGTTAGATTTTTCAGCAAACGAATCGAAGCCAGACCATCCATATTTAAACTAATTAGACGATTGTGATGAAGAAACAGATTTTCTAATCGACTTAAACCAAGAAACAGTTTCCCTTCTATCACCTGTAAATAGTTGTTGTTTAGCCAAAGATACCGCAATTTTGTGTTCTTTTTAAATGGAGATCCACACAGGAATTTTAACAAATTGTGTCCAAGGTTTAGGTTTTCCAATACTTGCATATTCTGAAATGCAAATGAGTCTATCTCCGATATTAAATTGTTGTCGAAGTGTAGGGATGTTAGCTTCAGTGGTATCGGAAATGTCTTCTTCCCAATCTTTCTGAACTGGTTCCCACTCAGGTAAAGTGCTTCGATTTTTCGTGACTTCCTAAGTGCATGAGGAGGTATCTTGAACAGAGAATTCTTTTCTAAATGAAGTTTGCGTAGCTGATGCATAGGGTAAAAACTGTTAGCATTTATGGAAGTCAAATTGTTACTATTCAGGTAAAGGGAGGTCAATGTCTTTAGCTTGTAAAATTCATATCCTATTAGATGACCAATACAGTTGTTGTCCAGCTGCAGTTCTTTAAGCGATGACAGTCCTTGGAAATCTAGTTCATGGAAAGATGATATTCTATTATTTTGCAGCCATAAAATTGACAAACTTAACTGTTGTACAAACTGTCTAGGGTTAATTACCTTCAATTTGTTGTCATGGAGATATAAATTAGTGAGCTCCTTAAGGCCAAAAAATGCTCCTGTATCAAGAAAACTTATACAACTGTTGTTCAAGTAAAGGAATTGCAAAGATACCATATTATTAAATGTTCCATTTGTCACTGTTTGAAGTCTATTGTCATCGAAGTACAAATGAGTGACATTTTCGTGTCCCTCATACCTGAATGATGTCATGTTGTTGCTTCCACAATCTAGAACCGCACTCACTGCATATTGAGATGAAGCTGATTTTGATGCAGTACCTTCAAGTGATTGATCCGAACTTTTGTTTTTACATCGTCTTGTCATTTGACACACATGTTCTCCATGGGTTGTCGCTAATTTTATAAACTTGATATCAATTATTACCCAGCTTAAAACCACATTGCACAAACCACTACCTGGGCTGATTTTAACAACAGGAGTAACTGATGGAGCTCCAGTGGTGTTACACCTGAAGGCAAATCTTTCCATATTTTCTACTGCACAGCTTACGCATCGCACAGTTTTTAATTCTTGCAGATCACAGAACGTACATGATCTAATGACTGATATGATGCAAGCACCACAAATGATTTCCTGAATATGTTTGCCAAACGATTTGGTGTTCCATTCTTGGAATGTGTTCTGAGTTAACATAAGCTTGGCGATCTTTTTCCTGTGCCGAATATCGAGCTTATCTCTGAGGACACTGATGCGTGTTCTAGTCAAGTCCAAAGTGGTTAAGGAGTCTGGTACCATAAAATAATCAAACTCACTAAGTGAATTCCAATTAAATACTAGATGCTGTAGCCGTAAAAAATTAGCGAAAATTCCTTGTTTTATGCCTTGTACAGTTATTGCTATTGTTGTTATTCCATTTCTGCCGAAGTTTATGTATTCCAAGTCAGTGCATTTTTGAAAATCATCATATTTTATTTGTGACAATTTATTTTTATTTCCGACCAACTTTTTTAATGATACCAAATGGACGAAAAGTTCAGAAGTTGTCAAGTCACATCCGGCAATTAAAAGTGTCTGCAAACTTTTTAAATACACGAAGCTGCTGCTGTTGATATTACGCAAGTAATTATTTGTCAAATCAAGAAGACGCAAACTAGTCAAACCACGAAATATAGAAGTTGGAAAAAAGGAGATATTGTCATTATTAAAAGTGAGATCGGTGAGTTGTTGTAGATTGCAAAAGAGATCAGCATGAGAGTTGGAAAAATGTAAATGATTGTTGTTCAAATTCAGTTTCTTCAAGTTGGTAAGGTCATTAAAAATGTCTGGTGGTAACGTTTTCAGGTCATTGGAGGCAAGAATCAATCTTTGAAGGTCATACAGTTGCGTAAAAACAGGGCGCGATAATGCAGTCAGATTATTATAACTCAAATCTAGTACTTGCAGTGAATGAAGTCCGGTAAAAGCCTTCTCGTGAATAAATCTAATGAAATTTTTTTTGAGCTGTAAAATCACCAGGTTTTGCAAAACTCGAAAACTATTGGCAGTCAAATTCCTCAACAAATTTTGTGACACCACCAGAGATGATATTTGAGAAGGCCGACTAAAATTTACAGGAAGTGCAATCCATTTTAAATCAGGAAACTTGTTTAACTTAAATGACACTTCACTAACATTTGGTAGGTTTAACCAAAAGGTTTCTGGAACTGTTTTAAGGCCCATTCCGCTTAGGATTATTTTTGTAACATTTTGCAAGTCTGGAGACATCATCTTTGGTAAACTGACTTCTATTTTAGAAGACTCAGGATATTGAATGACCAGAGCATTCAGACTCTTAAGTCCTTGAAATGACTTTTCTGGAAGATACATGACAATGCAATTCGTGATTGTTAATCTCTCTGCGTAAATAAATTGGCTGAAAATGTTGCTCTCTATCTCACTAAATGCTTTTCTTCGAGCACAAGTAATGGTTAAATCCTTGGTTCTATTAAATGGTGTATTTGTGAAGGTCATGTTGCGGGTCAAAACTGGAACTTTGCAATAAACAGCCACATCTTTGGTGTTTGGAATAGGCCTATCAGTACAGATCTGTTTTGCAGCCTGTTGAACACAAATGTTGTGAATAATGATAAGCCAACAAATCTGTGTTACATGTCTTCTGAACAGAATGCTGCCTGCCATTTTCTGTTTGCTACTTAGGATTCACCAGATGAAATGTTCATTTCTTAGAAAATGAAGACCTTATCTTCAACAAATACTAGCACTGAAAAAAATAAAATAAAAGTTGTTAAATAAATAAAACAATTTATCCAAACAGGCAGGAATAAGTTTGGTTTGAATTTGTTGGCCAAGCTTCAGCTGCATGTGACAGTTGGTCGCGTCTAGCTACTCGAGTAAATCACACTCGTGTGAAATCTTTACTACCGTGGTAACGGGAAAAGTCCCTATATAGTCGCATTGCACAGAAGCCTATCATTCGAAATGGTGACTGGGCATACCTATAGAGTGACACAGTTATGTCGTAAAGACAACTTTACCAGCACACAGACGAAAACAGCGATGAATGTTTAGAGCACATTAAGACAAAAGCACTCTGTATTACAACGTGGACGATGTTGTGCATTTGATTAGGCTGCCCCAGTCAGTGGCTGTTGGACCAGATGGGACAAGACTAAATCCACACCTGTTCACGGATACACAGCTTTACATGGTGACCAAGTTGAATTGTTGCGTATTTTAGCGTGTGCCACACTTGATTCTAAAACCATACTGTATGACTAACCCTATGAATTATAAACGGCTTATTTAGGTAATTGTTTAATTACTTAGTATAGTTTTGAAGATAATAAATAAAACCAAAAAAGGAAAAAAAAGGACATTTTTGCTAACATTCTTTCGAAAACTCTCAAAATCACCATACAATACAGATTGCTAATCTATATTTTCAAGTGTTCTAAACAGAGTTATAAGCTGACGTTTAATCCCATTGTGATAATCCCACGAAAACCCAATTTGAAAATACAAATAATGGTATTTGACGTTTTCCTGAACAATCATGATCCAGACTTCGAGAAAACTGTCGAGTCGTTTCAACATGTTGTGCGGCGCTTCATTCCCATACAGTTTTGTCTTTTTTCGAAGATTTTACGCGTTTCAATATTTAAAAGGAGTTCATTGTAAAAGCGTTTCAAAAGCTGACTGTTCCATTTGTTGTGTGAGGGCAAACCAAGCAGTGCTACATAAAAATACACACAACGTTTCGGAAATTTTCAATTTTCGTCATCAGTTTAGCAATAAAATTAAAGCATGGCAAAAGCCACTAAGTCATCCTACGTTAAAAGGATCCTCCGTTTTAAATTACTGTTTTATGTTTTTAACGTAGGATGACTTAGTGGCTTTTGCCATGCTTTAATTTTATTGCTAACCGGATGACGAAAAATGAAAATTTTCGAAACATTGTTTGTATTTTTATGTAGTACTGCTTGGTTTGCCTTCACACAATCTGTTACCGTGCTTTTTACTCCATTGTTCCATTTGTAACCAGCTGCAGTTTTGTCCTAACTAGTAACCCAACGCAGAAGGTGGAGTTTGTTATGTACGCATTTTAAAATTACCTCTTTAGCAGCTGTGCGACCGAGGCATTCTCTTCACTCATCTCGGCCATCATTACTTACCAAATCAAGAAGGAAGGAACGAAGGATATTAAAGAATCTGTTGATATGGCAACACACTGGTTATTAGGGATGTGCAAAACTCGAAATTTCGAGTCGAGTTCGAGTTTGACTTCGTTGTGTAAGCTCGACTCGATCCTAAAACTTTAAACTCGAAATTTTCAAGTTTCGAGTTTTACGGAGCATCGCGATGGGAATCTCGTTACTCCTTTTTGCTTCTGTCAGTCAGTCTGAGACGTTCTCACTTCTACAACCTTTAGTTTGGGACAGAGGAGATTTATGTTGAGTTTTAGCAAAAAAGATAGCAGTATCTTCAACAAATTGCAACAAAACTTACCACATTTACTTAAGTTTTGTAGAAAAAATGCTTAAAAACTGTGGAATATTTCTTGTAGCTATACAGTGACTGTCATGTATGTAGTGTTTTTGATACAGGAAAAACTAATTTATTTGGTTCAGCGTTTGCATGGTTCCCACCAAAATACTGAAAGAATTCCCCTGAGTTTTCCAGGTTTTCAGAGTAGTTGAGGTCAATTTCCAGGTTTTTTACCGTAATTTTTGGAAGGAAATTTTTTTCACAGATGGGTCAACAGTTTTACTTGATTCTATGGCTAACATGTTGCAAGAAATCAGGTCTATTTATTGAACTTTTAGGTTTCAACACAAAAGAATTAAGATATAATTTTTACCACAATGTCTTAACATACTGTATTTAATGCACTTTGGCCTTGGCCCAAAAACCTGGCTTTGCTTTTCTCCCGGAGTTTTCCAGGTTTTTTTGTGAAAAATCATAGAATTCCCCGAGTTATTCTTAGTTTATAAAAACATACTCAAAACTCGAACTCGACTCGAAACTCGATACTCAACCCCCAACTCGACTCGAACTCGACTCGACTTGAAAAAGTTGTGATCGCACACCCCTACTGGTTATATTAATAATAATAATAATAAAGTTTGCCGCTATAAAACAAGCAACAGGACAAGCAAGGACCTTTGGGGTCACTGACTGCCAGCCTAAAGGTAAAAATGTTTTTAAAAAATCGAAGGAAGGAAGTTGGTAGAATTTGAGGAAGCCTGGTCAAGCAAGACTTGATCTATGAAATGTCAGGCTACGAAGTTTGGTCTCTTTAGGAAGCGAACAAGTGTAGCTGTGTATAAGCCACATCGGAAAGCAGAAACATTCGCGCTTGATATTGTCGTCTCCAGAAGGGAGTTCCATGCTGGAATTACCCTCACAATAAAATCCGTCTACATTTAGTCCTAGCGAAAGGAACTGATAATTTCATAGAGTGCCCCCGGGTGGATATCACCGTACAAAAATCAAACAGTGGCATTGTGATGTATGCAGGTGTCTGACATACTGTTGTGGGTTCACTAAGGCATGATTAAAACAAGAACACAGTGTTGTAGGCTAACACTTGAAGGACGGCTTATTCAGTTGGTACAGCCTTTATATATTGAATATCACATGACATATAGTCATGTGATATAAGTATGGCAACAACATTGTATGGATAGACTGATTAACTAAAGAGGTATGTTAGGGTATGTATGGGGTTAACATTGGGACTTAAAAGACTACCATTGTGGTGCCTCTATGACGACACCACAATACAACCAACTAATAAAAAAAGAAAAAAAAATTCTTAAGTCTAGCTGAAAAATAAATATGTATTATCGAAGACATGAATTTTTTTTTTTAGTAACTGCCTACTTTAAGTCGTATTTATGAAGAAAATGTGTCGCTTTCAAAGAAGAACTAAACATTTTGTGAAAGCTTGTAACCCCCCCTTAACTCAACAAAATATCTGAAATTTTAATGATGCTTGAAAAACTGGCATCATGAAATCAATCTGATTTATATTTCATGTAAACTGGCTTGTAATTGCTATTTTTTCTGAATAGGTTTCGGTAGTGTTTCCTTCTTTTATGGCTTTTTGGTTATAACAACAA
>JAHWFP010113268.1:0-11590 GCA_023313725.1 Lithobius niger
ACATTGTGGAACCACAGACCTGCAATCAAACCACAACACAGAAAAAAATTGATAAAAAAAATAAAAAATTCTGTACCACACACTATAAATTTCATGCTTACCAGGTATAAATAGGACATCTCCAGGGCTCATGAAACATGTGTACTTGATTGCTTTATTAAATTCTGGAAATTTTTCCAAATCTGGGTCGTCAATATCCACCACTGCAGATTTATCTCCTACAATAAGACCAAAACAGAAAACTTACAACAAAAAATTCTTTGCGTAATGGCACACACCAGACCAATCTGCATTAAATGTGACCACCAATTTTTTTAATTACCCCCAACCCCCTAAAAATCTTCACCTCCCCACTCAAGGTCCAAATATAATGTGAGCATGCATTTTTTTAAGCCTATTGAGACTGTCTGCAGTTAATTTCCTATTGCCAAATTTAAGTAGCACTCTGCACTGACAGTTACCAGATAGTTTTAAGGAAAATGTGCCTCGTTTTTAACGAAAGCACAACTTGAAATAAAAATGCGTTTTAAACCACCGATGTTCCTTCCATCTGTCTTGTGTCAAGTTTCATACAATAAAGGCGAGTTAGCAAGGGGCAAGGCATTTCTACAATACAGTGGGTAGTAGTAAAACTGACGATTCAAAATCGTGTTGAAGCGTCAGTTTTACTCAAATCAAGGGCCCCCCAGAAGCTGAGGAAATTTTAGAAATTTTGACTACTGAAACTGAAAGTGTCATTTTTTAGGTCCAATAATGACTTTTCCCTTCTTTCCAGGCAACAAATAATGACCAATCCCTAAGCTGTCTTTATAGTCTAGTCATTTAAAAGACCGCTATGAAATGACCAGGGAAGGGTCTAGATTTTAACACCAGCCAGGAATTACAACGAGAAAAAAATTCATCAACAGAAATTTGACTTGTAACTATAAACTCTAAAAAGGACCCCATACGAATCTACAGGCTGCACCGATACCGAAATTTGCGGTATCGGTTTCGACAACTTTCGCGAAAATATCAATAACTCTGGAACCGTTCGAGATTACAACAAGCGGTTCACGGCGTTTTGTTCAGGAAATCGCGGAGTATCTTCCTAGCTAGGTTTTAACTGTGGGTTTACTATTTACATTTTTTTAATTTTAATAATTATTGGACTTTTGCAGAAAATTACATCGTTGATGAAAAATTGGGGATGCAATTTTGGATATCGGTACCGGTATTGTAAAATTGGTTAAAACTGGATCGGTTTCGGTGTCGGATCGGTAACGTTGGTATCGATGCAGCCTTAGAATCTACAGAAGGGCCCATGTGCCATTGGCACCCTGGCACTATGGCCAGTTCGGGCCTGGACTGAGGAGGACCAGGGTGGACGGAGTGGAGGTAGGTATAGAGTAGTCATAGCTCTTCGTCAATGATGTTGTTTCCTTTATTCATCATAATGCGCACACAGTATGTAAACATCTATTAGTAGACTTTGCTGCAGTATTTATAAACCAAGTGAGACCACAATGGCAAAAGAACTTATATTTATTGAATTAGCTGCACCAGCCCAAAGACGTGGCATCCACTGATCGGTTGTAACACTACGACAGCTAGAACAAAACAAAAAACCGAAGTGTCAGATATTTACCAGGGCTAGCAATGAAGAGGGCATGAATGAATTTCCAATGACTGTGCCTGACAATTTCAATAATCATCCAGCAGTTGACCTAAGCTGGCACGATGTTGGTTTGCTGGCAACTCATATCAATGAACTGAAGTGGATTCAGGGGCATGTAACAAAGAGTGGGAATTATACCTAATCCCAGACCGGTCGCAACATCCGATCCTACCTTCGTTGAACGTCATCGGGAACTTAGTGACAAACTACAGTTACGTCGCCAAGAATTAATGAACATGAAAATATACGCTGAAATGCTAACTGCCCGAGGCAGTCCCCAGCAGCCAAACAACAAAATCGGAAGTAAACTACGTTCAGCATTGTGTACAAACCGTTAAGTCATTGGCGGAAGTCACGAACCAAAAGTAAGCGGCTAACGATATGAAGCTGTATAGGCTGCAATCTGATAATAATCTGAATAACATAAAGACAAGCAGCGCACCAGCATCAGGTTGCAGTAATGTGGATACGGAGAATTTGACCAAAACACAGACAGCACTACTTCTACAAATTACGTAAACCACAAAGTGAGATGAATGGAACACTTTAGACACTGGAGTGCGACAGAGTGATTTTTATAGCGAATAATCAATTCAGTACCAATTGTCATAGTTCCTTTTCGTCAACTCTGAGCAATTCGATTCCTTCAACCAGACAATTAGCGGCAACATGGACACAACTCATAAATTCTCAAAAATAAAGTTTCATAAATTGACTTTTCTGTCGTTATACTTGAATTTTCAAAATACATTCCAATACCAATAGTCCAAGTCATGTCATATTAAAGTCATATTTTTGGTGGCTGTAAACTTTGTCTGTAGTATAATATTATTTGGACTCCATTATATTACTGCAGAGGACTGCCCAGAATACTGCAAGCAAGTGCACTTGACAACGAAAATGTCTACAATTAATGTTAATTCGGCGCAATGTATGCTCCCAGTAATACTTACATTTCTGCAATGCTCAAGTAATTCCTACCTATTAAATAGAGATATGGAACATCTTCAGGACTCCACAAAACGACCTTTTTCTGCCCTTGAACCTGAAGTAATACGTTGTCCATCACCTGGTGGTAAAATAGGATTGCAAGAATATTACAGCGAGAAAGTGTACCCTATTTATTTTATAAACAATGTAGTAAATACAACAGAAATTATACTTCAAGTAAAGAAACGGCTAAATTCCCTGTAACTGACAACAATCAATGGCACCTATTCCTCGAAGCCGGAGTCTTTAGCTGCCGTCCCTAATTTTTTTTAGTAAGCCCGGAAGCCCTCGTAACTACCGCTGAAGCCTGGCCTCGCTGCCAAAAAAAAATGGAATGAGTTCATTTTTACGCTTTTTCCAAAGCCACAACGCGTTGATGACGGCTAATTTTCGAAAAACAGTTTTTGTTGGTGGTAAACAACACGTTTGTCTTTATCAAGAATTTGTTGACGATTAGGTGGGCTTCGTTCACATCTAACTGTTGGCCGGTATTTTTGCTTCGAATTTCTGTCTCTCTCTCCACTGATCTTGACAAGGCCTGATGGTGGGCAAGCTCTGGATGGATGAAGTTTCGCACGTAGGGGTACGCTGAGGGTTGAATGTTCATAGGCTGCACTTGATTCTTCTCAAAAAGCTTACTCGGAAGAGATTCAAGGGCGCAGAGATGTGCACCCCTTGCGAAGTTAAACATTACCCCAAGTAGCCAAGTTTTGAGTGAAAGACACTGAATACTGAAAAAAAATATAGCTTCTGGAACGAATGGAACCCCAACCTTGTGGCACTTGGGGCACATGCCCTATTGCACCCTACCCCGTTTTTTTGGATGCTCTTTGGTGGATAAAATTGTGAAAAAAACATTATCAGAAAGACTAACACTCAAAGGCAATCTGGGCATCATTTTTGATGGTGATCTTTCCTTTTCTACACATGTCCAAACAGTTGTTGAGAAAGCTTATGCAGTGTGTACTACAGTTTGAAATACTTTTGACGATCTTCAACCAAAGATTTTCCTTAAATTGTATTGTAGTCTTGGTAGAAGCATCATCGAATGTTCCAATTGGCAACCAAGCTTGGTGGATAAGATTTGAACGTGACAAGGAGAAAATGAAAAGACTCCAGTGAACTTCGCACTAGCCACCAAGTGACAATAGTCCTTTTGCAACAGTGCCTCCCAAACCAAAGCCCCAGCCTTCGGGCCCACCCCTACAAGTCTGCACCAGCAGATTGTCCGAGGCAAGAATAATTTCCCACACGGCAGCCTGCTTATTAGCACTGCAAAGCCGAGCATTAACATTTCGCCATCACGGCAGGCTTGATGATTGTGACAATGCAGAGGAAGGTGTTGAACCCTTTTAATAGCACCATGATAAACGGTGCAAGCTCTTCATGGTGGCTTTCTGGATTTCGATACCATTGAAATGCCGTAGAGTCCAGCAGCACGAGTCTTGATAAGCTGAAGTTTGCATTCATCAGATGCGAAGCAAAACGTGTGTAGCACCATGATATCTGCTCTGCAGAACTCGTTATGTACCGTTCTCACAACGGCAATGTCTGTTGTTGGCTACTAGCTCTACTCCTACGAAGTTAACGAAAGTTCGCAACCCATGACAATGAGTAGCTTATTTATTAGCAGGGGTGCTGTATCAACATCAGCCCTCCCAAATACCATTCCAACAGATTTGTTGGCATTGAAGGTCGTATGTTAGGTACAAAAGTCTATCGAGCAGTAACTGAAGTGCTGACCAGCTGAATACCAGGACGATGATGTCGTCTCGTCAGCAAATGCGACACCACTCATCTACCAGCCAGTTGTCATTTTAGAAATACCAGAAATTACTCCACCGAGGACCAGGCAGAAAAGGAGATGAGGTGGACTTCCTTGTTGCACCCCACAAGTAGCCATAAATGGGTCAGAAAGGTGTACTTCTCAGTTCATCTGGATGGCTTGTCTTTTATAGCAATTGGCAATGAGATCAGTAACATAGCTATGAGGGAAGTCCTTACTGACGAAGAGCCTGGTACACAAAATTATGAGCCACCTTGTCGGAAGGTTTAGCAAAATACACGAAACGAGTGTACACCTGAGAATGCGCCCTGCGATATTTTCTGGTGATTTCCTTTACAGTATGTATACACTGCCAGCAAGGTGGAGTACTTCTTTTTGAAAGCGAACTGAGCACCGCACATGAAAGTTAAAGCCTTAATGCTATCCTGTATAACAAGGTCTAAAATTTTTGCAATAGGATTCATTAGTGTGATGCAACGGTAATTATCACTGGTGGTAGGGTCAGCAGTCATCCTTTTTAGAATTGATATTAAAGTAGTCCTGGTAACAGGCTCTGGGGATGGAGAGTGGGCCAGTGAGGCAGAAAGGATGAGGGCAATAAAACTATGAATAAAACTATGAGCCAAAGGTCTAGCGACGCAAAGATGTTCTGCATTTAGCCCGTCAGGACCAGCGGCCTTGTCCCTCTTCATGGCAAGTAGCAGGTGACCAACCTCGGCTGGCTTAAGTTCAAGGATGGGTGGGTATTCCTGTATACTACTGTAATCAGTTGTGTTATCATGACTGGCAATTTCCTCATGGGGGTGTTTCGGTGAAAATATTTGCAAACTGATGCTGCCACGAGTTATAGATAGCACTAGAGCCTTGCTCCATTGACAGTCCATCATGCAGCTGCCCAAAAAGTATCATTGTCACGTACGTGTAGCGTATCCTGAAGGGTGGCTGCTCGGAGGGCATGATCGTTCTGGCAGCACCAGAGCAGAGTACTTGGAAAAGTCCGTCTAGTATCACAGCATGCTTCAGAACAGACTCCGGTCCTTGGTCTGCCATCACGAACCCAGCTGAAATGAGCTTGCAAGTAGGCTGTATCTGGTCGTAAAAATTGGACGTAAAAATAGTTTTTTGCACAACTATCCGATTGAATAACCGCAGAATCATTCGTACTGCGACGTAGCATTGCCTATCAAAACCCTGGTACCTGAACGATTTACAGTCCCGAAAAACCCGAGTTTCTGGCTCTGTCAAACTCGGGGTTTTCAGGTTTAATATTGTGGTGATATGGAGGCTCCATTAGTTAATTCGCTCCATTGTTTTCACATTTTCGCTCCATTGTGGAGCAGTTTAGTCGAAGACAAGTGCGATGTGAGTGAACTGCACTGCGTCTTCATGGCCACCGGCCGGTGATGGACTCAGGTAAGCAGGAATCCAAATCTTTATTCGTTTGCTGAAGTTTACAGTCGTTTACAGAATGTGCATTTAGTTCGACAGAAACTTTTATGCATTAAGATTCGGTCAAAACTGGGTGGCCAGTCTCTAGATGTCTTATTCTTCATGAGGTTCCACTTCCAAAAATGTTAAGCTTAACGAGTTAGGATTGGAATAGTAAATGTAATAGTATACGATTCAGTTAAGAAATTAGAGAAAATTTCAAAAAAGTGTTAAAAAAGTTAATAATAATGTTACTAGTGTACCTCAATTTTGTTTAATGTAACATTAGCTATTTTGAGAGGTGAGACTTATGAACTCATGTTGCATCTTGTTCAGTTCAGTGTAAAAACAGGGTACGTGGAAAAACCATGGTTTTATATTTTTCAAACCCTAAAACCCGCGGTTGGGATTTAGAGCCTGGTTTGGAAACCCAAAGGACGAGGAAGGAATTGAAAACGTGCAGTTAATTTTAATGACTTCTGACAAGAATGATGGCAAGTAATACCTAATTCCCATTTGTGAAGGTAGGTCATTCGCCCAATCAAACAACTCTTCTAATTCTATGCAAGGGATACTACATTCCAGCAAGATTACTGAGGATGCTCTATAGCAGAATTAAACTCAGTAATCACCAGTGATAAAATTTTGTTAACTTGTAACTTGTAGACGTAATGACTCTGGAAACAACACTTACATCGTAGTGAGTCCATAAATGTAATCCTGGTGAAGATATTCGGAAAACACTCGAGAAAAACTGTTCCGGCTGAAAAAAGGGTGGAAGATGCAGGTCCTCAGACAACGATGGAAACTGCGCTGCAATGTTGGCAGTTTCTTTGCGAGGGTTGTCTCCGAGCGAACGTAAATAATACATCTCTTTCTACAAGAAAGAAGTGAAAGAGAAATGTTACAAATACACACAGCCAAAAACCGATCGGTATTAAAAAAACTCAGCTTACGCACCTCATCAAAAAAAAAAGTGGACTGCACTGGGGAATGGATGCGTTGCAACAGCTCATCAAAGGGCAAGCTCCTGAAAATTAGAGAATGCCATTTGGCCTTATTTCTGGAGCAGAACATGCCGGCTTGATATTCCCTTTTTTTTACACTTTTTTTTAAGTAGGTGTAAAAATAGGTGCTAGCACGATGTTTACTTTTTTTTACACCTTTTTTTTTTAAATAGGTATAAAAATAGGCGCAGCATTATTCACATTTTCCCCCCAAGTTTAGTACATAAGAATTGTATGTACGGTTTTACTGGAAAACGAGGACAAAATCTGTTCCCACTGCAGCCGACTGAATGATTACAAGCGTAAGCCTTACATAATGTGTTACTGAAACACTTATCTTACAAAAACACGATATGGGGAAAAGCACCCATCAATTTTTCACCATAAAACGTAGCAATATCACACCCAAATTGCTGCACCAAGTTTGTGGTCCAAACCGTGATTACTCAAGCTTAACTGACAATCACCGAAGTGTAGCAAAATGGCTTCGATTACTATGAGAGTCAACGGATTCACTTTCAAAGATACACGACATAATTTACACAGCAGTCTCAAAACAATGAAAAACAGTTAAAATTTTCGCAAGTTTAGACAGCTTTGAATAAACGATGTTGAATTTTCTTCCTGATGGCTTCATCAGGCATTAAGAAAAGTTCTTCACACTACTAGTTACATCACACTGCACTGTTCTGTAGCAATGTGAACCAAGCGCGTCCATGGCCTCCAATACTTAGAAGGCCTGTCACTACCCGTTTGGCTTGCCACTACACCTAGCTCTTAGTCGCTCTGCCAAATCTCCAGTGTCAATCTCCGTGGTCATCATGGCTGAGCGGTGAGAGAGCTCAGCTTGGCTGCTGGAGGTGTGCCGTTCTGGTCGAAACCCTAGAAAAGGGATCTTGGCAAAGTCCCCGCCAGGACTGCCGGCCAGGGTAGCATGAGATGCTACCATGCTCCTTCAGCGGCTATGGAAACTATTCTGGCCAAATCTGGACAATCTTTCGGCCCCTACGATGATCGGAGGTTTCTCGGATCGAATCCCCGGGTTGGCACCTCCCTTTACCAGATATTACTTCTTCTCTAAAAGTCTGGTAATGTTCCAAATTGAGCCGGTTCAGCCATACAAGCATTAAATTGCTTAGGCTGACTTAAGGCTCAAAGAAATTAATTTTAAAAAAATTGTGGTTGGAGATTCATAAGCACTCTCCCATTAATTTCATGTCTGACAATGGTTACAGATTCGAGGCATCGCAAATGTTTATCACTAATAAAATTGGACTTATCTGTGTAGTTGTCTTCTCCCAATCTATACGATGTCGATTGACCTTGTGGTGGACTGCAACGCTTGTTCTCCTCATCCTCTTTCCTCGTGTCTGCCATAAATTGTCTCACTCGATGTCTTATACCTTTTCTCGCTTCACGTACATAAGGTAGACTGCGTCAGAGCCCCCACAAGGAACACTAGAGTCCTTCTCTTACATTCACTATTTCCCTCAAGGCTTTCTCTTCAATTTTCCTCGCTTCGCTCTGCTACGTACTTGATGCTAGTTACCTAGAAGAACAGAAGTGAGGAAAAATAAAGAGAAAGCCTTGAGCGAAATAGTGAATGTAAGAGAAGGAGTCTATAGCGTTCCTTGTGGTGCTGTGACGCAGTCTATATAGGTGAAACGAGAAAAGGCATAAGAAATCGAGTGAGACAACATAAGGAAAGAGGATGAGGAAGATAGTGTTGCAGCCCACCACAAGGCCACTTGATATCGTATAGATTGGGAGAAGATGACTACACTGATAAAGTCCAACTCTGTTAGTGCTAAACAATTGCGATGCCTCGAATCTCTAGTAGCTATTGTCAGGCATGAAATTGATGGAGAGTGCTTATGAATCTTCAACCACCATCGACACTGGCAATCCAATATTTAGTGACGAGAGATTTGTCAGAGAGACTGAGAGCTCGTTGGAGTGGCAGGCCAAACGGGTAGCGACAGACCTTCTGACTTATTGGAGGCTATGGACGCGCTTGGTTCAAATTGCTACAGAACAGTGCTGTGTGATCTAACTAGTGTGAAGAACTTTTCTTAATGCCTAATGAAGACAGCAGGAAGAAAATTCAACATCGTTTATTCAAAGCTGTTTGCGGAAATGTTAACAGTTTTTCGCTGTTTTGAGACTGGTGCGTAAATTATGTCGTGTTATCACCGAGGTACCAGTTAAGATTGTGTGATCAGGGTTGGGACGGAAAACTTGGTAGCAGCCATTTTGGTTCTGATATCACTACTTTCTATGGCAAGAACTTGATGGGTCCCTTTACCTTTATAAGAATTTTGTATGATGTCACCGCTTTTGGTTTTATGGTTTTGCTTTAGTGTAAGTATTGATTGTAAGCACCTTCTAAAATATAATTGCAAATCGTTTCTTGAACAGCCTAAAGAAAATCTCCATTTTGGTATTATTAATGGTCGCTGAATAATTATATTTCGAGTAAAGTACCCGGTGCATTACATTTGATTGTAAAACAGAAACAATTGAGCATAAGTAAGTTCAGTTTAGTTTAGGCTTATTCGGATCATTTTTTTCTAGTTTTTTTTATTCAAGGAGTGATAACCATTCATGGATTTTATTGCCCATAGTAGACAATGAGACGGTTTATTTATTTTATAACATTTTGATTAAATTGCGAAATGGAAACAATAAATGAACCACGGCTACATTGTTACTTGGATAAGGAGGACAATTATTTTAATAACAGATGGTATGTTCCCAAAGTTCACGAAAATAGCCTTATAAATGATAACAATCTTCGGAGTCAAACCATAAAAGGCACCTATTGGAGTCGAACGTGAACTGAATGTCAATTTTCAAGCATATCAGTCACATAAATTATTTTATCAGAGTGGAATTAGATAGTAATAAGTAGTAGTAGTAGTAGTAGTAATTAGCAAATCAACGATGTTGAGATACCTTTTTTGTATTGAAATCTTTTATGCCCAGCTCTGAAACGGAACTTTCTGTTGTTCTATCCATGTTGATTACCGCATCGATCTATACAATTTCCAAAGCTTTCTGTCGTATTAATATTTAGCATTCAATAACAGAAAACAACGGTTTAATGTCTTGGGTCGGTGAAGCAGTAGCTAGCCTCTGCCCAAGCACTGACAATGTCCTGATTTGAACAACATCAATCAGACGCCATGGAAAGTCAACAATATAAACTTGATGGGCGAAGCACTAGTGTGCTTCTGGATTTTTTTATTTTTATATGTTATCTACTTAAGGTACAATGTATTGAATAAAAAGCAAAAATACACACAATCATGAAAACAGGAGAGGGGAGTCTAGCTTCTGTGGGGAAAGAGGGTTTCCCCCCTATGTAACCAAGTATGTATCGTATTGCACAAACATGTAGCCTCTTTACTGCAGACACATCCTTCATAGAGAAAACCATCTTCAAAAATAGGTTTGTAAGAGGTTACTGGCTGAACTCTACATTTAGAATGCTTGAAAATAACTGTAAACTCAGTTATGAGCCCTCCAATTTCAATCATAACAAAAATTACATTTACCTACGAGTTCCTTTATAATTTAAAACGTGGGGGAATTTTTTTCCTTCATGCATTTTGGAACTGCACGCACCTAGCCGTAACCATAGCACCAGAAGAAGACAAGAAGAATTTTGCAACAAAATTCCAATTGGTAATTCCTAGGATCTTTTACATGCCACAATCGACATAAGCACGAGGAATGACAGGAGCTCTCTCCCCCAAAATGCCAGAGTTCCTCAAATAATATTACCGGGTGTCTTCCCTCCATGTGTAAAGTGTAAGCAAAGAACATAAGGTACTAACCGATAAGCAAAATTTTTGTTTATAAAATCCATCCTTGGTGTAGTGGATACATGAACCTTAACTTCTTGGCTCCCTACATGTTGCTTTAAATAGCTGGCGCTCCACTTTTGAACGCATGGTCCGATATCCAATCCTTTCAACAAAGCCGGTACCCTCTGTAACACAAGGCAACATGTTAGCAAAAGTACCCAGTCTTACGTTGTACAATCATACTACGTGCCACAGCTCTCTGCTGTGACATCACCACGAGTTAGCTATTGGCGAACGAGAACAGCAGCTGTTTCGCCATGTGAGTGGACGAACCCAGTCATGTGATATGCACATCACGGCACAAAGCTGTAGTGAAGGTAAAACTTGGAACAATTATTTAATTAAATGAAGCAACTTTGTTTTTATTTCATTAGCCATGAAAATTTTACCTTCCTTAGTTAGACCTTAGTTATGCCATACTTTTTTGATGCCTTTTTTTTTTAAAGACTACTTTTCAGGATTTAAAATCACTGTTGAGGAGCAGGTACAGAGCCACCTACAAGCGAAAATTTAGCTGCTCATTACTTAAATAAGTTCAGAGTACCTTTTACATTTCTGTTGAACAAAGAACTAATGCACATCAATACGACAAAATACGACAGTGTGACAAAATGTTATATGCCTGTAGACAAACATTTAAGAATGGCTCAGAAATGTGTCTTATAATCTACGGAAGGATCATTTTTGATTACCAAAACATGGTTTGCGGTTTTAATAAAAACCTCCAGTACCTTAAAAAACAACCGTTCGTCAGGTGTTATTTTTTTGTTGTTAGACTTGCATTGTGTGAGCTACTGAGCATTTGTCATCTGCACTTGGAGCAGTGCTTTTAGCTGTTACCTTAACTAAAACT
>JAHWFP010113293.1:0-16886 GCA_023313725.1 Lithobius niger
GATTCCCCTCTGGGTACCACTGTGGCCGCCCCTTCACTCCCCCTCGCAGTCGCGCTATTAATTAACAAACGTCGTTTCTGGTTCAAAGCATGAAGTTGTGGAAAAATTTCCCTGAAACCTTTAAAACTTGTCCTAGTGTTGGACCTTTCAAAGCTCAATTTTTCCATTTCGAAAATTCAAGGACTTGGTCAAGGGTACTGCTGAACGGGAAAAAAAATCCGAAGTTCGCTGGCGTTACGGGACTTGCCTCAGCGAACCGACAAGCAGGTGAACTGACACGCTGGTTACAGGATAGATTCCGTATAATATAAGTACTAACTTGCTCTTGACACTTTTGCAGTTTGAACTTTGCTCGCTTTCTTATCTCCATAACTGCTGAAGGTGCGTATTGTGACTCTAGGGAAACTTTGTTGCCATAGCATTTCTATAAAACATAATCAAAGGAAATAAGAATGATGCCGAGTTTCGCTAACACATTTCAGTGACATAGCATACTTACCCTTTGTGGAAGTGAGAATTAAATAGCCTCCTCGAGAAATGCCTCAGTTTTCTTGAACGGGTTGCTCGTTTTGCTATTTTGACAGACACATAATAGCTTTACAATTTTCGGGCGGAGGAACAACTAGGGGGCACACAGAAAATGTTGGGCATTTCCCCCTATTAAGTATGACGTAATACTGGAGGGGGATGGTTACGCAAATGATGACGGGGAGGGGGGGAGGTTGCAAAATTGCCAATTTTGTGAAGAAGTAATACTTGAACGTTCACCATATATGGGGCTTGAGCCCTTCGGAAAACTACGTGGTAACTGGTAGTAACGGCCTGAATCCAAAGCATGATACTACGCTTCTGCAACGGTTGAGAAAGCTTGTCTGGGGGGAAAAATACCAACGATTCGGGGAATGTTTTAAAATGCCTGATGTTTAATGCCCGCAGTTTGAATAATAAATTATACTTACTGCATGCCGTGATTGATACCTCATCGGCTGACATTATGTTTCTCACCGAGACTGGGGTTACAGATTTTAAAACCGATAGCTTGCTCTATCCATCTAAGAGTCACACAATAATTCGTAACGACAGAAAATCTCATACTAACGGGGTGTGTGTGTGCTTATTCCACAAGGTTAATTAATCACTTTAATAGTCGGACAGAAGTCACGCAAGGACTAGTGTTTGATCTAGTTTTCCCGACATGTAACTTGCATTTCGTCCTCATTTATCGCCCTCCTTGTGATACCCGAGACGATACACAGGCCATATTTTCTGGCCTTGGTTTGTTATGTTAACTAGGGTGTTGTCCTGTTGGGGGATTTCAATAGACCTGACATAATTGGTGTAACCATACAACTACAAATACTCTTTTTTGACGAATCTTTTTTGACCTTTATTCTAGCAAATGGTTTTTCACAGTTGGCTGGCTTCCCCACAAAAGGCAATGACTTTCTTGATTTGAAATTTTTTAACAGTTAGTCTGGGGGCATGTGTCATTCCGTGGGATCTTTGAGTAAGGACGTTTGGGATAGGTCTTAAGTTCTTAGTTTCAATGTGAGGAATAAGAATATCAATGGTGATAAGCTCAAAACTTGTGCAGAGGCCTAAAAACAAAATGGCCGCCAAAATGGCTGCCAACAAAATCCAAATATTTTTATTAGGTCTACAAGAAAGAAATTAGTACTGCATCAGCCCCAAGGACGAAAAGCAATAATTTGACACCTCATATGCCTACATGGAACAATTCTGCGATGTTTGTTTGCCTGCGTGGCAGCCATCTTGCACCATAAGAGGGGATGAGCTATTTTTGTTGAATGGCTCCACCTGTGGACGTCAAATACGTTTTATGACAGTTTATTTGAGTTGTACACCCAATACAAAAATAATAATTTGGCAACTCACGTCGCTACAGGGAAACATTTTGCGAATTTTGTTCTGGAGACGGCCATCTTGGACGCCATGTTGAATTCCTCCATCTGTAGACAACAGCATGCTTAATGATACTATAGTTGAATTATCTATAATAATAATAATAATAGAAAGTTTGGTGTAATTGCACGCAGGGCAGGAAAGGACCCTGGAAGGTCGCTAACATCCAGCCTGGAAGTCGTATAGTAAAACAATGAAATGCATGAAACAGTTTTAGTGAAAGTTTAAAAACAGAGATGAAAAGTAAAATTAAATCGATTGACAATTTTAAAAATATGTAAAATATTAATAATAAAAAACACGGCAGGACAGTTTAACCCGAAGCCAATAAAAAAAGTTCACATGAGCATTAACTGATCCAATATGATCAAAACTAAATTAAAAACTTTAACCCAACAAAAAAAAAACTTAGCTTGCTATGTAATATTCTGGCCGCTTCAAGAACTCGGTTAAGTTGGACAAATTTAACAACCGCTTAAAAGTGTTAATGGAGGAGGCTGAAACCGTCTCGTCAGTCTGAATTCCATGCTGGGATAACTCTTACAGCAAAGAAATTTTGTCTACCTTTTGGGAGCATGAGTTTGAATTTGTGGCCCCTTGGTCAGGTTATTGGACTAATTTCAAACAAAGGTAGGTCAACCGATAAGTTACCATGGAGGATGTTATACACTAAGGCAAGATTCGTCTTCAGTCGACGAAGTTCCAAAGAATCGAGGCAAAGATTTTTAAGACGTTCACAGTACGGTAACTCCCGCATGCCTTGTAGGGACTTTGTAAAACGTCGCTGAACTTTTTCCAAGTGGTCAATATCCTTAAGTAGATACGGAAACCAAACAGGACTTGCATATTCCAACAGGGAACGGACGAAAACCTTGTATGCCCAGAGTTTGGTATGTACATTTCCCGAGTTAAAACAGCGCTGAACAATTGCTGATCTACGATTTGCCGCTGATACCACATGCCGCTGCCACATGCCGCTGATTACAGTGCACAGATGACTTCAGGTCAGACGCAAACCAAACACCTAGGTCTTTCACTTCTTTTGTGGTAGGTAAGTCTTCATTTTCGATGGTGTAGGTAAAAGCATAGTTTTGAATCCCTACATGAAAACTTTTATATTTTGCATACAAGATGGGTAACTGCCATTCTTTTGCCCAACTAGAGACGTATTCGACCTCCGCTTGCAATCCCATACAGTCTTGGGTGTTGATAATGGCCGAGTGAAGCTTTAAATCATCGGCAAATTTGTCATGTTCTGCATTGTGATTGTTAGAGTTACAGGTCAAATCGTTTAAAAATAGGATAAATAGCAGGGGACCTAGAACAGACCCCTGTGGTACTCCACTTATTACATCTGATGAGGCAGACTTGCATAGACCAATAACCACTTGTTGGGTTCTTCCGGAAATGAATGCCCGAATCCAATCTAAAAGTGCTCCACTGAAGCCGGAAACATGGAGTTTATAAAGCAGCTTACTATGGACCACCGATTCAAATGCCTTATGAAAATCGATAAGAATAACATCTGAAGGCACATCTTGGTCCAGGGCTTAGGTCCACTTATCCAGCACGGCTAGTAGTTGATTAACAGAAGAACGCCCTGGTAAAAAACCATACTGGTCGTTCCTGACAAGCTTGAAAGTCTTTATGTACTTTACCATTGTCTGGCGTATAATTGTCTCCATTATTTTGCATGGAACTGGGGTAAGTGCAATTGGCCTGCAGTTTTTTGGATCTGCAGAATTTCCCTTTTTAAAAACAGGTATAACATTTGCCCTGGTCCAGACGCTAGGCAGTCTACCGGTCGACATAGATAATGAAAATAAATTTGCCAATGGTACACAAATTTGAGAGCTGATTTGCTTGTAGAAGTAGGCTGAAAATCCATCTGGCCCAACAGCATGGCTCGCTTTAAGGCTATGCAAGACAGAAATGATACCTTCAGGGGTGAAGACGACATTTGTGCATTTTTCGTTTGTTTCTGAGTGAAACAGAGTGAGTGAAGGAATGGAGCCATTATCAAGAACCCCATTCTGGGAAAAAATGGAATTGAAAACCTCAGCTTTTGCACATTCGTCCGTAATGTAATTTTTGTTTACTTTTAAAGGTGGAATTGATCTGGATATTCCTGTTTGCTGGCGAAAGAGACGAAACAGAGAGGCTAGATATCCTTTTGCTAAAGTTTTACGCTCATGAGAGAATTTCCAATTTTTTATATTCGCTGAATAAAGTTTTCGGAAGTCATTATAAACCATTATAATATGACCTCAAGAACATACTATTTTGTAGGCCTAATACAAGTATTTGAATATTTGCGGTGGCCATTTTTGTGGCCATTTTGTTTTTAATGCCTCTAAAATGTTGATGTCCGTTTATTTGAGTTATACACCCCAGAAAAAACAATAATTTGGTAATTCGGTCATTAAAGAGAACAATTTTACTATTTTTGTTTTCGAGGCAGCCATCTTGGACGCCATGTTGAATAGCTACATCTGTAGACATCAGGCACGCTTTGTAATACTATAGTTGAATTCTCTGACCTCAAAAATGTATTACTTGACACTAATTTCGTTCTTGTATACCTAATACAAATATTTGAATTTCGCTGACAGCCATTTTGGCAGCCATTTTTCTTTTAGGCCTCTGCACACGTTTTGAGCTTATCACCATTGATATACTTATTCCTGACATTGAAACTAAGAGATTGAAACCTAACCCAAACTTTCTTACTCAAAGATCCCACGGGACCTTATTTTTCAGCACATGCCCCCAGACTAAATGTTGGATCAGTCTTTAGGATGAGTAGTGAGCCACCATTCGCTGCGGCAGACGATCCTCCCCCCTCCCCCTTCACATCTCGGTCGGCTTTAATATAGCCAGTCTTGGTCTTCCTGGTGGTAATTCTAGAGGTGGTAATTACCCAGGTGCCAACTTTGAAAATGGCCATGAGCGGACTTTCTAAAGTGAACTGGCAACTGGCAACATTTTTTAAATGCCGATCTTAGTATCGCGCGCACGTGGAATATATTTCTTAACGTATTAAAAAGAGTGCTTGACGCATGTATCACTCCTACAAACACATCCAACTCCAATCACACACCCAAGTACAACTACTCTAACGTCCTCTAAATGTACAATATTGGGCAAGAATTTTGAACACTTCTTTGACACACAAGCATTGATGCAGCGTTTCATCCCGGACGAACACTCCATTCTTACAATACAGCTTTGTTGCGTGATCAACTTACCTCATTCGAAGTATCTATATCTTAGAACGTACTCCAACAATGCAACGTTGTTCTATTTCAACGATGGAAAGATGTTTGCACAAACATGATATTCGCTGTGTATGATTTTCGCTGTTGGCCAATTTCCAATTTCCAATTTTCCTTTATATTATTTCCAGCGATTTATGTCTATTTATTTCTCCTTTATTGAGCCTTGTGAGTGTATGATTTGTCTTCCCTCTCCATTGTCTATGGCCGAGTGAATTTCGGTCCAATGGAGCCCTGGTCACGGTTGTGATCTTAATAACGGGTTCAGTGAGTTATCGTTATGCCAGTGGTGGATGTAGCCATAGCGATTAAGGCACTATGCAAGGATCTGGGGGCGAACTGGGTAGCTGGTTCGAATCCGGGTCATGCCACTCCGACGAAACGTAAGTGCATAAAGGTGGCTAACTGAACTACGTTATTTCTAGTGTATGATTTTCGCTGTTGGCTTATTTCCAATTTTCCTTAATATTATTTCCAGCGATTTATGTCTATTTATTTCTATCTATTTATGTATATTTATTGCACAAACATTGGCATCTACCAGGAACGATTAGTCCATATGAAGATTTCAGTACAACATTTGAAGTGTTCAAAATTTAATGTCCAATACTGTACAATTAGGTAAAACAATCCTAAACACGAACCCATAGAACAGCTGAACCTTGCCTGTAAAAAACGGCAGTGTTGGCGTGAATGGGCCAATAGTAAATGACCCGAGTTTCTGCAACAATGCAAAGCTTTAATAAACTGTATCATGCCGAAGTTCAAGAAGTTGCTAAAGAAAAAAGCTACAAATTGTTTCAGCCAAAGACTTACCCATTCTTCAACGGTATATTAATAATAATAATAAAAGAAATTTACCACGATAAGTGGTCGGCAGTGGAAGGGCTGTCAGCCGCTAACACCGCACCGTTGAAAAGTAGGACGGTGATTAAGAAAACTGCTAATACGGTCTCTTAAGGAAAGGGGACAGGTCTTCCAACAACAATTCGTTACGAAAAACACTTAAAGAACTAGCACAGACTGTTTTAGAACGTAGGGCATTCCAAACGGATACTACGCGAACTGCAAAAAAATTTTTTCTGCAGTCGAGACGACAGCCCTGAACAGCAAGCTTCCAAGGATGACCTCTGGTGATATGAGTTCGTTGCGCAAGATCGAAGAAAGGTAGATCAATAGAAATTAAGTTATGTAAAATTTTAAACGTTAAAATAAGATCGAAGTGCAATCTATGAAGTTCCAGAAGCTCAAGACCCGATCGAGAAAGACGTTCAATGTGATCTACATCGCGAAGACCGGGCAGCCTTTTCGTAAATTTTATTTGAACTGATTCAATTAAATCGATGTCCTTAGCAAGATAAGGGGACCAAACAGGAGTTGCGTACTCAAGCAAAGGGCGCACAAACACTCGAAAAGCCCAAATTTTCGTGGTTGCATTACCGGACGTGAAACATCTGTTCACTATAGCCAGACGACGGAAAGCCGAGGCACAGACCCTACGACAGTGAAGAGAGGGTTTCAGGTCTCGAGAAAACCAAATACCGAGGTCTCTAATTTCATCTACAGGTGGAAGATACCCACTAGCCAGCAAGTACTGATAATCTGGTATGTAAGGACCAATGTGGAGGAACTGGCACTTATTTGATGAAAGTGGCATTTGCCACATACGAGACCATTCAAAAACCCGATCCACCTCCTCGGTCAGGACCAGTTGAGGACCAGTGACGGAATTTTCGGTGCCAACTTTAATGTCGTCAGCAAATTTTACACCGTATGGAGAAGTGGATGACAAAGTTAGGTCGTTTAAGTAGATCAAGAACAGAAGCGGGCCCAAAACAGACCCCTGGGGAACCCCACTAGGTACACTGGCTTGGGTGGAAAGTGTATGGTCGACCAAAACCTGTTGAGAACGATTTTTGAGAAAGGACGAGAGCCAAGTTAGGAGGGAACCACTGATACCACATCCACTTAATTTTGATAGAAGTTTGCGGTGCACTACCGACTCAAAAGCTTTTTTAAAGTCAAAGTAAATAACGTCTGATGGGGCACCAGCATCCATGGCGCCAGTCCAACGGTCGAGTACAAGGAGTAGTTGATGAGTAGCCGACCTTCCCGGAAGAAAACCATACTGGTCTGGTCCAATAATGGAGGATTTATTTAGATAAAGTAGGAGTTTATCCCTAATCACAGCCTCCATGACTTTACAAGCCACACAGGTAAGGGCTATAGGGCGATAATTGTTTGGGACAGATGGGGATCCTTTCTTGAAAACAGGGACAACAATTGCCTTACTCCAGGTTGATGGGATTTCCCCCCGTTCGAAAGATAAGGTAAAAAGTTTAGAAAGAGGATAATAAATCTCGTTGGATACTTTTTTAAATAAGTATGCGGAGAACCCGTCAGGACCACACGATGTACTTGGTTTAAGACTGGTCAAACAGGCAAGTACTTTGATCCGGTCGAATGACACATTGCAACATTCCCCAAACCCAAAATTATGGTTTTGGGGAGCTGGAAGACTTTGGTTTCCGTCATCCACAATGGTATTTAAAGCAAAAATGTTGCATAAAGCCTCAGCTTTCTGGTAGTTTTCGGTTAAGAAGCGACCATCAATCACAAAAGGAGGTAAGGAGCGTGAAGATTTAGTTTTCTGACGGTATAATTTAAAAAGTGAAGCGGCGTTTCCGCTCCGAATGACCTGAACCTCCTTTCTGTTGTGCCAAGCCTCAACTGAGCTTGAGTAGGTTTTTCTTGCGATGTTATATGCCAGAAGAGACGATTCGTTGGGGGCAGATTTGTATTTCCTCCATAGTTTAAGTTTACGATGCTTAATTTTTGCTAAGAACGATGGGAGGTGGTGAGCAATCGCAGGAACGAGTGGATTTGATGGTACGCGACAGTAATCAATGATGCTCAACAGGTTGCCAGAAAAGCAATTCCACGCACTTTGGATGTTTGTGATATCAAACACTAGGGCATCCCAATTAAGCTCACCAAGGCAAGCCTTAAGCTTGCAGAAGTCAATCTTTCCCCCGAGGAAAACTGGTTTACGACTAGTAAATGGGGATCTACCACAATTAGACACATTTAATTTGAAAGAAAGCACCCCATGATCACTACTACCGAAGTGAGGACCCACCTGCAAATCAAAAAGTAACCGGTCATCTTCGGTGAAAATAAGGTCCAGAATGTTTGAACCTCTAGTAGGTTCGACTACTCGCTGTTCAAGACCAAGTGGCAGTATTCTCTCAAGAAAAAACCGGTGATGAGGATCACTGGCAGACAAGCGCTGCCAGTCAACAGTAGAAAGGTTAAACTCGCCCAAAATTACGTTTGTAAGCCCTACGTTCAAAGAGCCAGTAATAAAATTGCAAATGTTAGTCACCGCTTCGTCAGACCTACTATCAGGCATATAACAGAGGGTGAAGGAAATATTAAAATGTGGTAAAACGAGCACCAACCCCTCAACAGATAACGACACTTCAGTTACCACGGCTGCTAAATCCGCACGGTGTAGAATCAAAAGCCCACCGCCGCGGCTCCCACGATCGCATCTGATGACTGCATACATATTTTGGTCAGCCACCATTTCATTCGTAAAATCGTGGTGTAACCACGATTCCACAACAAAAATCAAATCAAAGCACTCATTTGCAACCAAATCATGAAAACAACCGATGTTACTGATAACACTACGTGCATTAAAAAATATGCATATTAGCCGCTCTTGAAACGTCACAGCCCTATCCAGGCAATTCGGGATAACTACTCTATAACAACTGACCCTCAAAAACTTCAAATTCAAATTTATTAGGCCTTAGGCCCTAAACCACACAATTAGTACGTGCTGTTACCGACAAAAAGTGCCAAAACATTTCAGTTCCGGCAACAAGCTGCATATTGCACATAGAAGCTGTACACACATTGTAGTTTCCAAATCCACCGGGAGACACTCCCGGAAGTGACGACGTAACCGTGATGACGTCATCAAAATGGCCACCACGCGATGTACTAAATATCTACTATCTCTGGAATTATTCGATTAATCCTAACGTACGACCTCTTGTTGGAAAGATAATTTAATTTTCTAAAAGAAATGCCTGAACAATGTACGCTATAAATCTATTAGTTTTGGTTTAATCTGAAGAAAAACATAATATGACTGCTGTGTGATATGTTAATTCTAAATTGTCTGCAGAACTAATCGATCAATCTTTTCGTGCAAAGGTAATTTAATTTGCTAAAAGAAATGCCTGAACAATGTATGCCGTAAATCTATTAGTTTCTGCGTAATTTGATGGAAAACATTATGACGTCCTCAAAATTGCCACCATGTGATTGATTTATTAGTTCCAGAGATACACGAGATTTAGTGTATCTCTGGAACTAATAAATCAATCTTATGGTGTAACCTATCGTTGGAAAGATAATTTAATTTGTTAAAAGAATTGCCAGAGAATTGTTTGCCGTATATATATTAGCTTTTGTGTAATATATAGAAAAACGTATTATAACGTCATAAAAATGACGGCCCTGCGATATACTAATCTGTGGTATCTTCGGAACGAATATATCTCTCTTATCCTGCGACGTATTGTTGGAAATATAATTTAATTTGCGAAAAGAATTGTAAGGACAATGTGTGCCGTAAGTCTCTTTTGTTTAATTTGAAGAAAAACAAAATCTACACGTAAGTATTACCACTTTCAGTTCTGCGTTTTGTTATCTATAATGTATTCACTTGTGCTGCACGCAATTGATAAAATATATCATAACACAGCCTTCAGTACATTGGCGAACTCATTCCATGGAACAGGCATGTCTCATCTTTTGCCCGGCACCAGAAGGTATGTCTGTGACAACCAGTCTCAACTTAGGACAATCAAAGAATAAAGCAAAATAGGCTTACCCGAGTCCTCCACAAGTCTTCCTGATACGACTAAATGTTCATGTGGTGCACCGTTACCAATGGTCGACGAAAAAAACATTGATACACCCGTGGAAATGATGGACTGGTCAGAATCCACCAGAAGCAAGGCTGACCACGAAGGTAAAGTGTTATCCTGGGTAGTCTTCCATTCCCGTCAAAACATCCATGAAGGTTTGAAATGTAAATGCAGATCAATTCTGCTCCCAATATATGATGCGAGTTCCTCATCTATGGTTCGCCATGCCATGAACATTATAATAAGTATTATTAAGAAGATCAATCCATCACAGACACCAGTTTAAGGCCGATCAACCATCACAAAACTGCAGATAGAAATGGCTGTAATTTCAATGATTGGTTGTGAGTTAGCAGGTAGTGGCTAGAATGAAAACTTTGTTCAAGCCTTTGTTGCAACACCAGGAAAGGCAGACAGCATTCTGAAGTATCGGCGGATAGCACGTAAAACAAAGTAGGTACGCACACAAGGTAGCATCACAGGCCATCATAATCTGCAGAATGAGGTTATCAGAATCAGGGTGATGACTTGACAGTTCAGACAGCCGTTTAAGAGGAGGCAACAAAAATCGGCTGAATTGATATTCTGGGATGGATGACAACTGCTGGGGTAACGTAGCCTCTATAGACTTTACAGTGTACTAAGAGAGGTACGAGCTGTCATATGAAAGAATTACTTTCCTGTACACTACCGTGTGCCTGTGAAAACCGCTGCTCAAGTGACACACTGAACAATACGACACACCTTTAATAATTTACCGTTTCCAAAAGAACCACATATAAAGCGGCAATAATTACATGCACGTTATCTTTTCCTTCACATTAAACAAAAACTAAATTATTTACGGGATACATTGTTCAGGCATTTCTTTTAGAAGATTAAATTATTTTTCCAACGATAGGTCGCAAGAAAAGACTTAGTTCCGGAGATCCATGAGGTTAAGTATATTGCATGGTTACCATTTTGAGGACGTCATAATGTGCTTTCCTTCAAATTACGTAGAAACTAGTAGATTTACAGCGTACATTGTTCCGGAATTTCTTTTAGAAAATTAAATTACCTTTCCAACGGTAGTCCGCACGAAAAGATTGATCGATTAGTTCCAGAGATAATTGGGAATTAGTATATCGCACAGCAGTCATATTATGTTTTTCTTCAGATTAAATCAAAACTAACAGATTTATGGCATATATTGTTCAGGCATTTCTTTTAGCAAATTAAATTATCTTTTCAACAATAGGTCGCACGATAGGATTGATCAATTAGTTCCGGAGATAGTAGAGATTTAGTACATCGTGTGGTGGCCATTTTGATGACGTCATCACGTCTATACGTGTCACTTCCGGGAGTGTCTCCCGGCGGATTTGTAAACTACAACATGTGAGCAGCTTCCATGTACAATATGCAGATTGTTGCCGGAACTGAAATGTTTTTGCACTAACAGCATGGACTACAATATACTGCATACCACAAACAATAAACGAGCTACAAGCCAAACCAAACCACACACCACAAACCACAAACCAAATCCAAAACCAATGAAACAAATGAGTCCCTCAAAAACTTGCAAAATTAAAAAAAAAATACTAGACGAAGTCCGTGCTACGCAAGGCTGGTCTTAGATTAAATTAGATTAGATTCTTTATTGCGCCAAGAACAAAGAAGCGCCTTCAAGCCATGCGCTCAGTTTATCCTACTTACAAGCTAACTAAAAGAAAACAAGAAAACAAGCCTTACAAACCGAAGACACTAGAAGCACCACACAACATAACTCACTCACTCTTAGATACACTGTTTGCAACAATGGTACGTTTAGTTGCTCATGTATATGTCCATGTTTCACAGAATTAAGTTTCTTCAATCCAATTTTTGTGCACACTGGCTAACAAACACTAATTTTGGTTCGTTTCGCTCACTCAATTAGCGCAACCTGTGACTCAAACCACTGGATGCACGGTTTTAAAAATTGGCACGCTCAAGCATAGTTGCATGAAAAATTTTTCGCTGAATAAGAATGTTGTATTGCTTGCTGAAGTCCGTTGTACGCACTGGTAGTGTTGGATGCACCGTTTGCAACACTGGTACAGTTTTGTGGCTCATGTGTATGTCCATGTTTGATCCAATTAAGTTCCGTCAATCAAACTTTCGCGTCGTTCACTCAATCAGCGACCCTGAGTACCACGCAGCCCCGACCCCTATTCCCGACTCACTGTTCAGTTACAGTGGTCTTATTGTTGCCGACCACTTTGCAAGATAGCAATGACAAGCCTCGTACTCCGTAGTGATTGTTGCTGCCTACTTTGAAACATCTCAGCTAAGCTGTGAAAGCTCGCATCTACGAAATAAATAAGACCATTCTATCGTTTCTACCTACCAATTTTGAAGCAAGTAGTCTTGAGTTTTACGATCTTATTATGTAGACTAGTGGAAGCCCATGTTACGCATGGCTGATGTTGGATGCACTGTTTGCAGCAATCGTACGGTTGGCTTGCTTATGTGTATGTCTATGTTTCACAGAATTAAGTTTCTTCACTCAAATTTGTGGGGACACTGGCTAACAAGCACTGATTTTTGTTTGCTTCGCTCACCCAATCAGCGCATCCTGTGAATCAAATTACATGATGCACCGTCATAAAAATTGGTTTCTCAGAATTAAATTTTATCAATAAAATTTTCGCTTCGCTCACTCAATCAGTGACCCCGGACACGATGCATACCCGTCCCATTTTCCAGACTCGGTCTCCAGGCACTGACATTTGAATATTTCTATGGGAAGTAAATAAATACGATTTGTAGGCAGAACAAAGTTGACACCTTTTGCCCGGCGACTTCATTTTTTTTTTTTTTTTGGTAGAGGCAGAAAGTAAATCGGTGGCATAACTATATTTTCACTTACAAAGGTATTATTGTTGTCGATCATTTTGCAACGTAGCAATGATGAGCCTTGTGCTCCGCATTGATTTTTGCTGCCCACTTTGAAATAGTTCAGCTCTATCTCTAAGCCCGCATCTATGAATTAAATAAGCCATTCTATCGTTTGTATCTGCCAATTACGTGGCCAGCAGGCCAGCAATAGGCCTTGAAATTAACAACATAGCTTAGTTTGATTTCAAACTATAAGCATTTAGCTGAAACACGGATTTGTTCATTTTACCCATCAACAATCAACGATATAGACGAAACATCGAAATCCATAGCACGTGTACCAAGAAATGTTAGGTACCGTTATTCAAGAGTACTTGGCCACAAGGCACAGGATGCTGCAGGCCCTCTCCACGAATAGGCTTCTGGCGAGAAGGTCTATCTTGTCTACCTGTTATCGGATGTATGTCAGGTCAGCTTTGGATTATCACCTGCCGTTCCTCGCCACCAGTAAGAAGGTGTCTGACAGAGTGCAGGTGGCTGTGAATGCGTGACTGTAGATGGTCACGGGCTGTTTACCATCCACTCTGGTGCTGGTGTTGTTGAAGGAAGCTGGGGAGCAGCCGGTCCCCATACGGTAAGAGAACTTCTGGCTCATATCTGCCTCTGGACGGCGGCTGAGGGGAGTGGGGTGCGGATCCAGTCACTACTATTTTGTGGGAAGTATGGTACGTTGAGCCCTCCCGTGACGAAGAGCCTGGAGTCATTAGGCCTAGGCGTCTCCCTGCTAGAAGTGAGCATCCTGTGAGCCCTTGGTTGTGGTATGGGGACCATGCGACTGTGTTCAACCTTCAGCAGCAACCCAGGGTGCGGTGGGATAGGTCCACATCTTCTGTGATACCACCTTCTTTTGCGGAACGTGGTCTGGTGGTTTTGGGATGTTTGTGGAGGAGTTTAAGCACCGCTATTCGTGGTGACTCCTGTTCGTCCATTCGTGCTTTGTAGGAGAGCTAGTTGCAGTAGCTGTTGCATTGGATGTTGGGCTGGATCTGCGTGCACCCCGTCTTGCGATCCTCTCAGATGTGGCGGCTGTTCTTTGGTTTCTTAAGCGGTCCTTCTGGTCATTGGAGGTGTGTCATTAACTAGCAATAGAAATTACTCCGAAGCTCCTTCGGGACAACCGAGAGGGTTGCGTCGTCAGGGTGCACTGGTTTCTGGGGCATTCATAGCGGCATTCATGGCATTGAAAGCCCAGACTCGCTCGCTCACTCGCTGTGACCCTGTCTAGTTTGTCCTTGGGCATAGGGATCTCCACCCAGTCTTGGTGTCGCTATCCTCTGCGCTTCACCTTTATGCGCTTCAACCCTCCATCTCTGTCCCTGCAGCACTTGGGCATCTCCCCAGGCGTGATGCAGGTCTCTTGTCCCAGTTGCGGACAGACTGTGCACTTCTCAATGCTCATATGTTCCGATTTGGGCGGCGGGCGTTCTCTTTGTGTGTTGCAGAGAGGCCACGGAGTCGGTTGCCCGCTGACTGATACTAATTACTCCACTTAAAAATAATTTTTCAATGACTCAGCATGTCTGCCGACGGACTGGTGAAGAGATTGTTACTCCAGTACGTAGGAGAGGTGACGCCTTTGTTTACAAACTGTAGGCAAATTTCCTTAACCTGTGTTTCTTGTCAAGTCCTCGAGAAAATTATCAAGAACATAGTATTACATCTTGAAAACCACTGCCTTTTATTAACCACTAACTTAAGGACAAATCCTATGTTGATCGCCTCGAGTTTATTAAATTGGAAACCTTATAACTACGCAGGTTACATGCTGATCTCTGTTTAACATACAATACAGCCGTACTCGGAAGACACACGTGGCAGTATGCACGCCACGCAAACATGCAAAATCAAATTGTATGCACACTTCTTCTTTCTTCGGGTGGAAACACTCTGCTGCAGACTTTGGTGGACTCCCCGACTGTTGACTCATTTTGATGTTGGCTTAAGGTGTACTTGGAATTAGTGCAGTTTGTTATTGCTATAGTCTAAGGCTCTAAAGCCTACTTATACAATTGCTTTTTGTGGCAATCTTTTGTCCATATTTCTAAATGGGAGGTATGTAAGAGGTACCTTCTGGTGTCCTATACTGTATCCTTTTCTCTTTTATTGTGAATAACATTTTATTATTATTATTATTTTGATAACACATATCAAATTAAAACTACAAGACATTTAAGGAACCACTCTCCGTGGCTCCAAGTAACGTCTTGGAGAAGCCCATACGGAAAAAGATGCCATGAATTTATTATACCAACCATACTAAATGAAATACCATTTGAAATTATAAAAACCATAACTAGATGTAATATAAATAATAAAATTAAGAAATGGCTATTGTTTAACACTTACTGATTGAAGTACAATTAGGGAAACTTCTAATTTGTTTTATGCCCATGTGAAATTCATTGTAGTGTATGTACAGAAATGCCTTGTATGTAATGAATGAAAATGTTAAATGTAGTATATAAGACCTTACATTAATAATTTAAGTATTGGGTATATAAGAAGATTGATTGCTCAGTGCACATACAAGCTTTATGAGCTTCGTGCATGCACGTAATGTGTACATACTGAATAAACTATTATTATTATTATTATTATTATTATTATTATTATTATTATTATTATTATTATTATAAGAATAGTACAATAATGAGTGAAAATGATTAGGTGTCATACTCACACAAGTTGCATTTTTTTCTTTGTAACTTCGAGGATTACATTGTATTAGTAATTTGAAATAAAGGTATTATATTATTATTATTATTATTAATATAAAAATCTAAAAAAGGATGTTGAGAAAAAAATTTAAATTGCAAAGGAAAATTACTATTGTAGTTATTTTGAAAATATAAAAAAGATGGGGTAAAGGTATGGAATAAAATTAATCAAATTATTGGAAATAATGGGAAAGTCATGAATATAGAAAAACATTTTGAAATTCACTTTAAGGAGAAAACATCTAATATATGTGAAATGTTTTCTGAGCATTTTGAAAAACAAATACCAAATATAAAAACTAAACTGAAAAAAAAACAAAAAAAAAACAAATTATGATAGATTGAGGACTTTGAGAGAAAATGGTAGTGCCATCAAGCATACAAAGGGTATAATTGAAGCAAATAAATATGATAGTTTAAAAATTATAAATCAAATACAAATAAAAAAATCATGCGGACATGATGGATTTATGATGGAGCATTTTATTGAAACAAAGGAAAAAACCTGTGAATTCATGACAATATTAATCAACAGCATTATTGAAACCGAAATTTGGCCGGACAGTCCCAAAAAACAAATCAGAAGACCAATTTATAAAAAAGGAAATGTACATGACCTAAATAATTATAGACCAATATCACTGTTGCCTGTACTAAATAAAATCATTGAAAAATTCTTTGCAACAAAAATTGAAGAATTTTTTTTTAAATTTAACATATTAAACAAAAATCAATATGGATATAGGAAAGGAATTGGATCCATTGATGCACTTGAAAACATAAACAATAATGTCTGTAGAGCATTAAATGAAGGAAAAGCTGTTGGAGCAATTTTAATAGATTTAACTATAGCATTTGATACTCTGGCAAAAGATATATTATTGAAAAAAAATCTATAAAAATGGATTAAGAGGTAAAATATAATTAAGAGGTAAATATAACATAATTAATAGCTATATTACAGGGCGACAATGCAGTGTAAGAATTGGTGATAATAACAGTCGATGGACAAAAGTGGAGTATGGTGTACCTCAGGGTTCTGTGTTGGGGCCCTTATTATTCTTAATCTACATTAATGATATTTCAGATATAAATTGGAA
>JAHWFP010113311.1:0-22587 GCA_023313725.1 Lithobius niger
TTTCCAATTTTCCTTAGTATTATTTCCAGCGATTTATGTCTTTTTATTTATATTTATAAAGGTAAAAAGATTGCTTTACCGTGAATTTAATGTTCAGCTTTATTAGATTAACTATTTAATCCTCCAATTTAGTATTTATTAAACGTGCAATAAACATTTGAGCTATCTTTAGTAACAGCTGAGGGGACTCATTTCTGTCCGGATATATTGCCTGGTTTATTTCTTGAACAACCATCCGCGTATAGTGGCTCTACCAGGGTTTTGTACTGTGGAGCAACGCAATACTAGCCATTTAGCCGAATGGTGTGGCGGGAGATGCCGATAATAACAGCTAGGGGGTTTGGGGTAGCACTGTGAACTGACACACTTTTGCTATTTTCCGGCATTTTTTGCCTTGTAACGTGCTGTAGAAAATATTTTTATAAAATCAGTTTTGCTGAATGCATTATACGCATGAAAAAAATTTATAATGCAAATTTTTTCAGTTTTTCATACTAGATACTTATCACTAAAAACGTTGTTAATAGAACTACTGTGAAGTTCAAAATCAACTGTCAGATGGCTTGGCAAAACTGTGAGAGTGACCTCTTTGTGAAATCAAGCCCTATTCACTCTCTCCAAAATCTGCTCAACTTTCCGTCTCTAGCTCGCGCGATCAAAACGTGCTGCGCCATCTGTAGGAAGCGACTACGAATTAAAGCTTCACCACCTCTACTTCCAAGCAAATCCAAGATGGTGTGTCGTGCGGTCACTGTGGTTGATAGATTGATTCCCGACAGTGCGGCAAACCCCACATTCATGGTATTACATTTCATAAATCTCCCAGCAACAAATTGTATCCATATATAGTTTTGAAGTGGGTGAACGCCAGAATGATTATATTTGTACGCTGAACTTACCGCGTTGATAATGAAAGTGAAACGCTGACAGGGCCGCCGTTTCAGTAGCGCTTTATTTAACTACGCTCTAAGGCAGGCGCTGGTCACGTGGCTCAACCGTCTTTTCCGCAGGTTGTGCTCTCGTGGCAAAGTTGAGAAACCAGAATCTCTGTCCATGCTCTATCCGTAGTTTTGCATGCGTTGCTTGAACGGTAAGTCTAGCAAGTGAGTTATCCCGTAACGAAAGTGTAGTTAGTTATTAATCCAAGGTGAAATTAAGCGATTATGGGGCAAATAAGCCATTTGACAGTAGATACTTATTTTTTATAAATAAAATACATTTCAGGTTAGTCAAGGTTTTTTCAGCAATGCAAAAAGTGACTTGGCCAATTTGCCAAATAAACCTTCAAAATCTCATAGAGGGAGCGATCGCCCCTTTGCCCTTCTCTCACTAGTTACACCACTGTCCATGTACATTCCGCTCGCGTCAATGATACTGTTGTCTTTTTCTCTTTTCCTGTTGTGGCAAGTTCTTAGTAGGGGTGCAGCAAGTGGGAGGGTGGCAAGGGGCACAGTTAGGACCTGTGACTTCTATGGGCGCCTCCTTACATGCCTCCCCTCTACACCATCGGCCGAGCAATGCTGCCCGAGATTGGGATACACAGGGACCTGACGGAGATATATCAGGGTACATCACTGGTCTAAGTGTTAGCAGCTACCTCTATCTGTCAACAATGTCTCACTTTCCACGTGGGTGACCAAAATAAACGCCCATGGTATTTTCTTGAAAAAAAAAACTACCATCTTCAACGGAAGTATGTGACCTGGAGAGTTGGTTTACTGAAAGCTTGAAACAAAGTCTCCACTGTCAGAAGGTGTATGCATCGGCATATCGTCGCTTAGCCATCGTTAATTTGTGTTTTACTTCTGGGAGCATCATTACTAAAGTTTGGGCTTTTAAGGTTTTTATGCGCCCAGTTCTTGAATATGCAACTCAAGTCCGATCTCCGTATTTGGCACGAGATATTGACCAGCTCGAGGCTGTCCAGCGCAGATTCACGAAAAGCCTTTCGGGATTGAGAGCCATTATCTATCGTGACAAACTTGAAAGGCTCGGCCTGGAACTTTTGGAGTTGCGTAGAATAAGCTTCGATTTAATTTTGACATTTAAAATTTTGCGTAATTTTATTTCCGTAGATCTTCCTGTGGTGTCTGGGTATACACCCAGGCACAGGTATCTCTGCTGGCCTTAGCCAGCAGTCTGTTGGTACTACCTATTGGTCCCTAGGGGCATCACTGTTATAGCTGTGCATATTAATGTAGTTGGCACTCTGGGTAACCAGAGTGCATCCTGGCTGCCTGTTTGTTCCAACACCTGACTCTCTAGTCATCACTATAGATGTAGTTTCCTCTAGGTTAGGTTTAACTGAACCCATGGTATTAGGTCCACCACTTTGGCATACACTACATTGGCGACGAGGACGCCAGTTGTAACCTAAGTGCAGGGAATACTAGTATTAATATTTTACAAAACTTCATTTTGTGTCGGTATACCCAGGCTTGGGGAACCACACACTAGGTTTAAATTAGTATAAAATTAAATACTACAGAATTTAGGGGATGTGAGTACCTGGTATTTAGCGAATTTTGGCAGGTTTGCTATAGCTAGGGAAAGCAGTCAAGTCGGTCTAACTTGTGCTTCAATTTCGACGACTGCAGCGCCGGAGGAGGAAGACGGACCGACACCCTGGATTGATATTTTTGGTGCAAAATATCTAAGGTAATCTTGTAAGACCCGCTAAGGGCAAAGATTAACTGAGTTCTTCTAAGACCTGTTAAGGGCAAAGATTTGTGCGCAAGTTCATATGCACCATGAGGACCTGTGGCGTAGTGCTGTAGGCAGGTGCGGAATGTTGCGTGCAAATAGGTTGTTGAACTTAAATCGAAGCCAGTTATTGTTAGCTGTAAGGTTGCATGTTTTAAGAGTGTATACTAGGCTAAAATGCTGGAAGGCTCGAGACAGGGTTCCTAGGGTGAGTTGTTTATTAACTGTAAGGTGCATGTATTTACTATTTAAGGATGTAGCCTTGGTTTTAAACACTGAAATGTTTAAACGCAGAATGGTAAAAGATTTCGTTATATCTGTTCAATAGTTCTTACTATTCGTAACAGCTAAAAGGCATACGAAGTCCAAAAGTTTATTATGAAAGGCATAAAAGGGTGTTCAGGGAGGCTGCAGGTATTAAGCTGTAGTTGCTGGTTCTATTTTACATATGGGTAAAAAGTAACCTGAGTACTATTGTCCTTTTATTGGTAAAATGCTTTTGAAAGGGAAAAAGGCATAAAAGGGTATTTAGCTAGGTTTCAGATTAATTATGGTCTATAAACTGTGTCTTTATTGCAATTGTTGTAAAGAAGTAAACTAAATACTACGGTTCTCTTTTTAAAAAGTAAAAACGTACGAATTACTGTTTTCTTGTAAAAGATACGAAGGGGAGTTTAGGGAGGTTTCAGATTAATTATGGTCTGTCAACCGGTTCAATTTTTCTTACGAATTTTGTAACCTAAATGCTAATGTTCTTTTAAAAAGTGTGGTTAGCGCCCGCACGTTTGTGAGACCTAGCTGGTTCACAAGAAACGGTGTAATTTGGTAATTTTGGAAAGTATGTAGGCCTAGCTGGAGTAAGTATTGCGGTTTTTCAAATTTAAACTTTTTAAAAAAAGTAAAGTAATTAATGAAGAAAATGATTTATCTGACGGATATTTGCAGATTTAAATTAGTTCCTAAATTTTTATCGATTATGAGTGATACTGTTGTAAAGAATTCGGGGTTCAGCTTTTACAGCTAGTGACGCTGAAACGATTTAAGCTTGAGATCCAAAACAAGGTCAAGTTAAGAGTTAACTTAAACGTCAATTTGGCCGAGCGTTGAAGCTTTAACAAGTTTAATCCAGGAGTGGAGTCCAGGGCTGTGCATTTGAAGTATTGCTAATTTATTAGTGCTTCGGTGTACAGACGGACAAATAAATTCCAATTTTCTGGTGTGCGTTGGCTCCAGGGCGTACTTTCAATTGCGTAGCCTGTGTGCACCCATTGCTGTAAACTTGAGGACAATTGACATGTTAATAACTTGTTAAATTTAGTGCCTTGTAAATGTATTAAGAATTTAGCCTACTCCATTTTTAGTGAGAGCAGCGGACAGCGTTGTCGGTTGCCGAATGTAACGTACCTCTTAGGCAGTTGACACAAAGGTGTTAAAGGCTACTGTTTAACGAGATACATCATTCAGGTTCATTCGTAGCATACAAGCTCGAGAAAACCTATGGCAAGTGATGCCGATAACGTTTTACTTGATGGAGCTGTAAATGTTTCTCTCGCTTAAGTATAGTAGTGATTTTTGTAGTCAATACTCAAACTGCATCAATTCAGTTAAGTCTCTAGCGTCCAAACTTTAATAAAAGATTAAATGCTTTTTTTTTTCATGGCTAAGATATCACATCAGGCGACAATACAAATAGAGGAAGTTTATCTTACTCAATTTGTCAGGAAGTGGATCATCCGCGCCGAATGTGCGAGTCGGGATGGCCTGGCGTAAGCACTTTCACGGCTATTTCCTGTAAACCTAAGTAACGGTATAAGCCTATGTGTGGAATACTATTTAACGATGCTAAGAAAAGCCTAGAGTAGTTGAGTCTGGAATTCAGACTTTGACGCTAAATTGTAGAGCCGGAGCCTGATGAGTTTGAGTTGGTGCAACAACTATTTCTAATGTGCTATCTGATAAATTGATAGCGCATTGTTAGTGGTTTGGTCGTAAATTATAGTACACGAAGAATGAGTTTCTTCCTTAAACAGTCACACGCATGAGTTGGTGAAGGAGTGAAGGAGTTGGTGTGCGCGTTATAGCTGTTACGCCTGAAAGAACTGATACGTTTAGTACATTGTGAATTAAAAAATAAGTCTTTAGAAAAAGTGCTAAGAAAACGCCGTTATCTTTTTGTCGGAACAGCTAAGGAGTAAGGAGCATACTGCTAAAAGTAGACTTTGTTAAAGGTTTCTAGTTTCCTGCTTAAGGCTGAACTGACGGGAGGATGACGGAGAATTGAACCCTATTTTTGCGCCACCGGGAGTCTATCTCTTGGGGGTAAAGCATTGTAGTTGGGGAAAGAGTTAATATTACCTATTTTTATTTCGCGTGTAGGAGCTGAACTCTATCGCGAGCACCGTGGACTAAATAATAAAAGCTCTAGCTTGTTGTAGCGTTGGTCGGGTGTTAACATTGAATGGTAGTAGTACAAGTGTAAATTGATATACGTATCAGTTGCCGAAGGATTTGGTAACGACTAAAGAAAACCAGTAGCAATATTGTAGAAATGCATGTTGAATTTTGTGCCTTGCTTGAAATGATGAAATAATTGCGTCGTGCGTGATACTCGCTCGAATTCCCGCTGCATATGTTGAATGCACTCAAGAATAACTACGAGTGTCATTGCTATGTGGTGTCCAACTACAAACCTCATTTGTTAGACTTAACTATCGGGTGGCATCAAACACGCACACGTCTGGTGGCATTTTTTATAAGAGCCGTTGAAAATGTCATTATTAAAAGCCAGTAAAAATGTCATTAATATTTAGGCTATAACAAGGTTATGTTGCGTTAATAAGTTCTAACAGACGCACGCAACATTCCGCATTATGGTTCTTCAAATGGTTGCTTCAAATTGGTTCGTCAATTGGTTCTGCTAATTTGGTTCTACGAAGAAATTCGAGATGTCAATCCAAATTCCGAATGTCGTTCCTGAATTCACTCCTAAATTCATTTCAATTCCGAAAACTAAACACAAGTAAGAACTGAGAAACGCTTACCACGACTATAAACCAATAACTAAAATGCATAAAGCCTAAACGGAGAAATGTCCACTAAGACAATTACTGTTAACAGCTGAAAGAGTACAGTCCAACTTCACTGAAAACACGATAATTTATGCATGCCAATTCCGCACAAGTGCAGCACAAAATGGTCCGAAACCAGCATGATTGAAAGCGATAAAAACTCACGTTATCTCGAGAAGAGGAGGGGCGAAGATGCAAGTCATCGTTGTTTCAGTGCAAATGCTTGAGAAGCCGGTTGATTTCCGGAATGTTATGAGTTTCGCGTCGTTTTGCGTCATACGGAAGCTACGCGAGTAGCTACAATTCGTTGTCATTTTGTCCCCGTCGTTTTCGAGTGTTCGGAAAGGTGAGCAATTTTGTGTTGATTTCATCTGACAAACTTGTGCGCTGTTGCGCCACTATTTACTTCGACTGCCCACAGCACTATTTTTTTTCTTCTTCGAGGGAAGATGCCTATTTTCTTACATTGTTCGGTAATTTGGGGAGCAACTTGATTGTGCAGACTTGCCGCCAGCTAATTAGTTTGTTTCTTCCTTGGAGGTAACTGCTAGAAGACAACTTTGTAGCTTCTAATTTTGGGGGCTAAGCTAGGTGTTGGAGGACCAGTGAGGCCAATTTTTTTGGTTGCATTAATTATGCTTGAGTTATGGTTTACTGCACATTTTTCTCGTTCTCTTGTGTCTTAAAAAAAAGAAAAAAAAAGTATGCGTTACTGTTTTTGGTAAAAATTGTATGTTGATATTAATTTTTTTGGGGGGAAGAGGTGTAGAAAGTATAGATAGGAGAATATATTTATATAGAGATCTTTTGTATTGTGCCCTTATGAAGGTAGGGATTTTGTTGCATGTTTGCATGTTTTATTTATAACTAAATACAGGGACATTCAGCAAATTGAAAGCATAAGTTTAGTATGTTGAATAAAATGTTAAACTTGCGTATCCTTGCTCTCACCTTATTTTGGTGGGGGTGAGTGTGGTGTCTGGGTATACACCCAGGCACAGGTATCTCTGCTGGCCTTAGCCAGCAGTCTGTTGGTACTACCTATTGGTCCCTAGGGGCATCACTGTTATAACTGTGCATATTAATGTAGTTGGCACTCTGGGTAACCAGAGTGCATCATGGTTGTTACTAAAGTTATAAAGGTAACAGCCAGGGGCCATTATCCTGGCTGCCTGTTTGTTACAACACCTGACTCTCTAGTCTTCACTATAGATGTAGTTTTCTCTAGGTTAGGTTTAACTGAACCCATGGTATTAGGTCCACCACTTTGGCATACACTACACTTCCATTCTTTGATTTTGTAACTTCCCAATTGGTACGCGTTGTCATAACTGGAAACTTATTGTCCCAACCTCTCATCTTGACTGTCGTAGAAACTTTTTTGCGGTCAGGGTTGTCCCAATCTGTAATGCCCTTAGGTCCAGTAGGTGAATGCACCTACTGTCTCGGTCTTCTGTAGACTATTGAAAGCTGACTGAACCAGTGCACACATTTTTAAAGCGCCCATTGACAGAAAGTTTTTTAATTTTGAAATTTATAAGTTTAAATTTTTGATTTTTTAAATTTTTAAATTTTTTATTTCTATGTGCCATGAAAATATAAATTACCTGATTTTTAGCATTCTCCTTCTTTTGCTGTGCAATCTAGAGATTAAAGTTCTTGGATCGTTCGGTGTCGCTACCCACTGCGCATGCGCATCCTCCGGTATATAAATGCAGACGAAGGTAATTTCTTCATCTTTCCTTCTCTACACTTCGACCTGACGGGGTCGTGCTCTCTGTGCGCTCTTCTTTTGAAACCCGATCTCCACGGTTGCCCTACGCCTTGTGCCAAGGGTACTGCTCGGGACCCTCTTCACGGATGGGGTCGTCATCCCTGATGACCCACATCTGTCTGATTTTTCGGCGGTCGCCGCCTCCAGTCTACGGTCGCCTCAAGTGAGAACTCCCAGTCATCAACGGTCTCCATTATTGGGCCGTCACAATCTGATCTTCTGGTCGCATCTGGCCCAACCATTGATGCCACTACCACTTCTCTGATCCCTTGCGGTTAGTCAACTCCGACTCCGGATCTCCGGTCCCTTCAAGAAAAACTTTTTAGGCCAAAGAAGTGCATTCTCCGCCTTAAGCTGCAAGACCCATTGTTCCAGATGGAGGCGACGGCTCTAACGGCCTATGCTCCCATCGACTTGTCCTCACGGTCGTCTCGCAGATCGACTACCTCCCATTCAGCACCAGTGGACGTCTACAATAATCCAATCTCAAGGGAAAATGTTCATGAACTTATGGATTCGGCGCTTCGTTCCTTTAGCCGTAAGTGACCGGTGTCTCTGGTCGCCCCTAACCCCAGCCGCTTTACGGACGACTGGGTAACCTCAACAACTAAGAAGATTCATCTGGCCACGGCTGATGTTGCCGGTCCCTCCCATCATCAGGAGCCATCTTCCCATTTTCCGGTTCCTCCACCACATCATCCGTTGTCCTCGCCGGTAGTCCATTCCAATGTACTTTCAATACATGCTCACTTCGACCAACCGTTCGACCCTGATCCTACCGAGATCCCTCTTCCCGATCTCCTGAAAGCCGTTGAGGACATTATACTGGACTGTTTATTATACAAACTGTCACTACAGGCACCCGATTCCTGCAAGAACCGCAGTCACTCTCCAGGACTCAGCTTCGGTCTCCGCGACCAGCTTCCTCGTCAAAACCTGGTCCTCGGTCAGTCTGCTACTCTGCTCGCCACTCTGCTACAAACGGGCGGCCTAATTTTGGGCAATGGCTCACTGTTTGAACTCGACAAAGACCCGCCACCACCTCATACTGGTCGCGAGCTTTCCGTCCCTCCGGTGATGGGTTAGCCAATCCCCTCAACTTCGACACCTAATTCCAGTCGGAATTCCTCACTGCAGACATCAAGTTGGACTTCGGTACCTCCTTGTACCTTCCCCATCGAGTCTCAGTCCCCTCTTCTGTGTAAACGTGGTCTTGTATTAGACACTCGTGGTGAGGCCACCTTGACAACGCCGAGCAAAAACCTGAGGGCAGAAATCTTCGTGTCATAACGAACACTTTATTTTTATTGGACCTCGCTATTTAAAAAGGCATATCTCCAGGGAAAACGCATCAAATCGACCACTTCTTGCAGCCCTTAATAGAGGAACACATTCTCTAACTTTCCACGGAAACAGATCATCAAATTTCCTCTCCAATAAAAAATGGCATCACTTAGAAAAATCGCTGAAACGATGCCGTAGCGAACTTCATTTCCAGTCGCCGTTCTCCAAAACATTGTATATTTTGTATTTTATTCTTTCAGGCATAAAGCCAAAAACACTAGCTTAGTTGTGTTTTAGGAGGGGCTTCCACTTGTGGTACTTAACCTCACATACATGTAAGGATACACGTGATATTTTTTATTTGTAAAACGAGTGACGACTTACGTTATTTATGAAAAATGTCCGACTGTTAAAAATTCACTTGTCTGCAAACAATTAAAAGTAACTTAAATACTTTATAGCGTAATTAAATACTAAGCTGGTATATTTAATCTTTTATTTTTGTGCTCAAATGCACTTTGGTAAACTTAATTTCTTGCCATGAACCCTACTGGAGCTCTTCGTTTATATTTGTGTATTTTGACGGACCCAGTGTTTATTCTATGTTTATTTTTAATAGCATCTCCGACCAAACTCCGACCGTAGCTACCATCCAAATGAAAACAAAACTAGCTTTCCTTCAGTTAAATTTCCTCCAGTTAAATTCATGTCTTGTAAATAGCAGTTTATTCCCAAAGACAATGTTGATTCGGAGCTAACACTTTGTCCCCCCCCCCTCTCCTTCAATAGTTGCGATACATAATATCGTAGTTATAATTTATAGGCCTATTCACGTTGTGAGTTCAAAACTCAGTTCCTAAAGCTCCCCAGTTCACAAAAGTCGGCAATTCCCTTTGCTCTCCTTACTGCCAATATTCCCTTCCAACCTGATTACAGTATTCAATTCCCCCTCCACTCAGAACAGCAAAGCTACCCTGCCCGTCCGCGCTGTCATGCCCACTTCCGGTATTGACAGCTTGGCCGGTCTGAGTCAGTCTCTCCTCCTCCCGAGGCCCCTCTACCCTGCCCCTTTACTACTAATCTTAGTAGTAATTCAAGCCACAGCAGTGGTACCGTAACTCCTTCTACTCCCAGTGTCCCTGTAAACAAACCTGGTAAAATTGCTGACGCTGTCAGACTTGTAAATAAGTGGACTTCCAAATCGTAAATTAATAGCTTTTTAAAAATTTTTGAAAAGACTATGGAAATGCAAAGGATAGATAAAACTGAATGGGTCGTCGGACTCCAACCTCTCTTAGGAGAAATTTTGATTAAAGTGTGTGATCAAATGTCAGTTCTAGAAATGCACGATTATGAACTAGTCAAAAACAAGTTACTAGAAAGGGTTGTCCAAACTAAAGAGTCGGTGCAAGCCCAGTTTCGTTCCCTTGAACGTGAACCAGAACAGTTGTTCCACGAACACGCGTTCGAGTTAGAAACCCTATTTTCCAGATGGGTATCTTTAGCTGAAATAAATAGCAGCTACGACAAGTTGGCTAATTTGATCCTACTTGAGCAATTCACCAAATCGTGTCCTATTGCACAGCGCAAGTGGTTGCCGGACCAGATTAAATATGGGACGTTACAAGAAGCAGCCAAACTTTGTGACGAGTTTACAACCAGAAATAAACAAATTTCTGCCGACAAGGCGCTTAAAACAGGGAAGGCACACGCTAGTGCTCAGTCGTCTAAACAAAATCAACAAACTCGAAATGTATTAGCTAACCCGGTTGGGACTAATAATAGCAGTGACAGCGTAACTAGCTCTGATGCTAATGCTGATAAAACCGACAGTGTCAAATCTGACAATGTTAGAACGTGTTACGAATGCAATTCGTCCACGCATCTCCGTAATCGGTGCCCCGAACTAAACAAAGCTTCGGCATCCGCTAATGCATGCTTTCTCGTGGGGAAGGACGCCCTAACTATTTTAAAATCTAGCACTATAGATGCTAGCGTAGAACGTAACATTAAAGTTTTGTGCGATTCCGGGAGTTCAGTTTCGATCGTCAGTGCTAAACTTGCCAAAGGCTGGCCACGCTTGAAGCAAAAAAGCAGATGCCACACTATTTTGAGTAACGACATAGTTGAGTTACAACAGGCAAACTTATGTTTAAAATTAACGAACGAAGCAGTGTTAAAAACAGTAGCTTGTGTTTCTAAGGCGTCTAGGCCTATTTTGGACGTGGTGTTAGGAATACTGGGAATTGATTTGTTAAATCAAACGTGCAAACCTACTGTAAACCAGCCTCGAGATTCTGCCCCCAACACTACGAATGTGTCAGCCCCCCGTGCGCGTCAATCAAAAAAGCGCTCATGTAAACAGACCCCGCCAGCCCCGCGGGAGTGGTCGAGTCCCAAGCGCCGCCAGACACCCGGGCGCCTAACCAGCGGCAACCAATCGTCGTTCGGTCACCAAATGCAAAGGTTTTGGATGGGAGGGATCTCATTACAAATTCCTCTGGCCTGCGCCATGTGCCACAGCAACAAGTGGAAACTGACCACGCCCTAACGATCCTTGATTGGCTACAGCGTCGCCGTAGGGTCAACACACCTCCAAGAAGTAAACTGAAACGCAGCTTTTCAGATAATGATGTGAGCCGCAGTTTGTTCATGTCCAGTTGGCCAAAAATAAACGAAACAAGCTTCTCAAGTTGGCTTGTTGCTCGAAGCAAAACCGTAGCCTAACCTAAAAGCTAGTATAAACAGCTAGACTGATTTTAAATAAAATTAAATCGGTATGCCAGTAGTGAAAACTTGAATGCAGTTTTTTTTCTGGCCCTTTTTACTTTAGGACCCGATGTTTTGTTGTTAAACTCTTATCTTGGATAAAAAGATGAAATTTTTGTGCTTGATCACCACAATTATGACTCTTTAAACTAAATAATTGTTTTTTTAGTTGAAACGGAGGTTGTAACACCTAACTTAACGTAGTTTTTCCCCTAAAATAGTCTTTTTGTGCAAACGTGCAAGCCACCCAGTTTAACCCTAGTAGTGTATAAATTTCGTCAGGTCGAGTTTTTTTTCTACACTAAAAACCGGAAACCTAACAAACTATTTTCCCTTTCAAGTTTTTTTAAACTATAGTGATTGTACGCCGCTACGAAGGTGGCTATATCTATGAACACCAAACCTAAACACCAAAAATTGTGTTTATTAATAAAACACTTCTTCAAAGACGCTTAAATCCAAAAAGGGAACAAAATACTTCTCAGATGGCAAGAAGCACAGGAGAATCAAAAATGACACGAAAAACGAGCGACGAGAGCACTACCCTCCAAGTACAGCATGCTACGACGGCCGCCGGATTTGAATAGTGAACGCGAGGTGACTCTGTTTTGATGCGGCAGTAGTGTAAATAGAACTCGCACGAGGAGAGCCTGATGATGACAGGACTGAAACAGCACATCTCGTTTCAGTCATATCAGCCTGTCGAAAATTTGCTTTTAGCATATCACAATACTGTGAAGTATTTTGTTCCCTTTTTGGATTTGAGCGTCTTTGAAGAAGTATTTTATTGATACAACATCCAAAGTAAAATGGTGAGTTTTTTCATTGTGTTTATTGCTTTTAAAATCTGCAAACTTTAAACTGCTTCATTGGACAAACCTGGATAGTTGTGTAGTGAACGCTGATACTCTCAGCAGGTATTTTGTTTAAACATTAATTGTTGAAACACGTCATTTTCAGTACAAATTGACTGGAAATTAAATTTTATCTTTAAATTTTGTTGGGTGGTATATTGAAAGTGCAACCACACCAAAAGAAACTTTCAGCTATTTCCTGTTTTGGAATTCTCGCCTAAATTTTAAGTGCCATGTTTTCTTTCCTTATAAATTTCTGCCTCTTCCTGTGTGGAAGAAAGTTTGTAAAGACTGAACAACACGTAATTAATATTCATTAGGAATATCTATGGGAGTCTAGTGGTTCCTGGCTAACTCCTCTTAAAGTTTTCATGAAACATTTTTCTTAAAAAAATTTGTCTGTCTCACCTCTGAGTGCAAAAGGTAAACTCTGATTAAAAGGTTGTTGCGTTTATTATCCTCCCAGCGTTGTATTTTATGTTTTAAGTTATGGGTCATACCTAAAAGCCCATCAGTGTAAAAATGTTAAAATTGTAAACAAGTTGTTTGGTAACCTTAAACCATTCCAGTGGTAGTCTGTTAACTTTAAATAGAACTTATATTTGCGCATGCGCTTATAGTACCCTCTATTCTGATCCTTATCGCAAGCTAGGTCTTGAGGAGTGCACCCAAGGGAATTTTTTTGAGGTTTTCCCAGATAAAAAAAATAACTTTCTGTGGACGGCTGACTGGTTAGAGCATTAAATGTTGCGATTATATCATTTGAACGTTAACAGCTACAAAACCCCTAAACTGTTACTTTTTATAATCAAAAATAGTGGTTTTTTTTTATTAAATGTCTTTTGTAAAAGCATGAGGCCTAAAATTAATGTCGATTGGTTAGGAGACCCGACACCAACCATCAACAACTCGGGGACACCTTTTTTTTTCTTAGCGCCAAAAAAGCGCTAGGCCTATTTTTCACTTCCAAGTTTAAAAATTCATATCTCCCTGGAAAATGGACTTCATTGACTCTTGTTTGCAGCTCTTAATAAACCCGAACTTTATCTAACATCCTGTGAAAACAGAACTTGAAATTTCACCATACTTTGGTCTACAGCCTCATTTGAAAAAGTGCTCAAACTGAGCGCCGACGCACGCAATCTCCGTCGCCATTTTCTACAAATGTAGCGGTGCTCACAGGTCCTTGAGGTGCCTACTGTTCTGCACCGACATCTGGTGTGGTTTCTGGATATTTAGTTGTACTTCTAGTGGCCGTTTTTACTTTTGCGGAGTATAAACTAGCATAGCAGTCACTACTGCACGGTTAGGAATAGAGCGTCTATATCCTATCTCAAGTTTTAGTACTAACTAATCAATTTTTGGTTCACTGCCACCAGGTGGGTGGTTTAATTGCTAACCTTAGGCTTTAAAATAAAAAGAATTGTTTTTAGTTAAAACACTAGCAAATTAAATCTCTCTAGAAGCAACTGAGTTAAGCTATGCTATCGAATTTCTCCCACAGCCTGGTTTTATAGCAGCTGCTCGGCTGGCAAGAGGAGGGCAGGCGCGGACCTGTAGGAGAGCGACGGAGGGGGTGGGGGGTGCGGGGAAGAGGGATCGCCTCGGAGGAGGAGAGACTGACTCAACCCGGCCAGGCTGTCACTACCTGAAGTAGGTAGGGCAGCGCGGACGGGCAGGATAGCCTGGTGTTCTGAGTGGAAGAGGGAAAAAATACTGCAGTCTGGTTGGAAGGGAACTTTGGCAACAAAGAGGGCAAAGGGAATTGCCGACTTTCGTGGACTGGGAGGCCATTGGAACTGAGTTTTGAACTCGCAACGTGAATAGGCCTATTAATTAAAACTACGATATTAAGTATCGCAGATATTGAAGGAGGGGGGGGGGGACGAAGTGTTTAGCTCAAACCTTTATACAAACGAGATTTTTATAGCAGGAAGATCGTTACTATGGTCGGAGCTCTGAAATAAATACAAGATAAACATTTAAAAAAAAATGTCCGGTAAAAATCGAAGGAATGTTTGCCGAGTTCAGTAGTGGTTAGAAACCTAGTTTTTGCTAAACTGTTGCCCAATTAAATTAAAATTTAAAAGGTTAAATATACCAGCTTATTCCCTGAATGCTAGAACACATGTAAATAGGTGAAATATTATTGCAGCCGCTAATAATAAAAATAACAGTCCAAGTTTTCATACATAACTTGGCCATTGCTAGAATAAAAACATCAAGTGCTGTGGTTTTCAATTACAAATATGTGAAGTAAAATACTCCCTAAACAACACTAAGCTGGTAGGCTTTATGCCTGCAAAAGAATATTAAAGTAATTACAATTTTTACAAAGTTATGAAAATGGCGATTGAAGATTTGCGTCCGGCGCCGGTCAGTTTGGTGACTTTTTCAAAATGCTGCAGAAAATGATTGAAGTGGAAATTCATGGATCTGTTTTCGCAGGATTGTAGATACAGTTCTGGTTTATTAAGGGCCGCAAATTTCAAACGTATTGGTCCATTATTTGTAGAGTTATGGTGTTTTGAAGACGGAGGCCGTTATAGGCCTAATGAGCGCTAGCGAGCGCTTAGGAAAAAAAAATGTTCGTTGCGAAAACGATAAACCCTCAGGTTTTTGATATTTTGAGCAGAGGTCTCCTCTCAAATCTGATTGTGAAGACGAGCTTCTTTACACAAACATGTAAATATTGATTTGTATTTCTCGAATTTATTTATAGGCATAAAGCCGACTAGCTTAGTGCTGTGCTAGTTTACATGTTTACTATGTCCTCAATGTTTTTATTTTACTAAGGTGACGATTTTAGCAACTATGAAAACTTTGACCACAACAACGGTATTTTTGCGGCTGCGATAATACATTTAAAATTTTATGCGTTATAGCATTTTAAAACACAAGCTGGTTTATTTAATCTTTCGCCTAGGCTTTTATAAAAGCATTATTTAACGTAACTTTTTCTCATGAACTCTACCTTGTTCAATATGGCAACTCAACTATGATTATTTTACCGGACATTTTCAGTGTGTATCTTGTATTTTTATTTCAGGGCTCCGACCATAGTGATCTCAATTCCGAATGCACAACTAAGCCTTTGCCTTCAATTAATAATCATTTATTTTAAATTTGAGCATCAAACTTCGTCTACCCCCCCCCCTTCCTTCAATAGTTGCAATGCATAACATTGTAGTTTTTATAAAAAAATGTATAGGCCTATTTCACGTTGTTATGAGTTTAACTCAATGCACTACTCAAGCCACGGCCTCTAAAAACACCCAAAGTCGGCAATTCCCTTTGCCATCCAAGCTCCTTTCAATCAGAGTGCAAGGCTACCCTGCCCGTCCGCGCTGCCATGCCTACTTCCGGTAGTGTCAGCCTGGTCGGGTTGAATCAGTCACTCCTCCTCCCCAAGCGATCCCTCTACCTCACACCCCCCCCCCCCCTCCGTCGCTCTCCTACAGGTCCACGGTTTCCCTCCTACCTGCAGACAGGCAGCAGGTATATAACTGCTGAGGGAGAATTTCGTTAGCATAGCTCAAGTGTAATTATTTTAAGAATTAGCACTTTTCGATATAAAATATCGATATCAATAATCTGTATCGGTATCGGTATCGGTATCTAACGATACACAACCGATACTTCTTATCGATATAACATTAACTTATTAACTGCAACAGCCTTACGACATCCGTTTATTATTACCAGAATAACATTAGCTTTAGCTTAGCAGACGACACTCAGTGCATTCGGCCTCTGCCTCATGCACTCTAATTGCTGCCACATGTGGGCCCATCCAGATACTCAGTCAACATCAGTGGTCCGGCTCCTAAACCAATCAGCTCCTCCCTCAGCCTCAGCATCCAATCGCACATCGTCTGCTACACAAAAGAGCAGGATGCAGGCCCCCTTTAAAACTCAGGGTCCTGCAGATTTTCACTCTCACTCCCCGACTTTTTGGACATCAATTGCCACCAGCCACTGAGCCTTTGGAGCCGGAATCCCCACAGCAGTGTTCAGAGTTAAGTAATAACGACGATCTTGGACTTAGCCGAATTTTAAGGGAGCTTCCCTCCTTTAGAGACTAAGTTCGGGTCAGTGTTTGGAAAGGGCGCATCTTTATATAAGAGCCCCCTTCTTATTTCCCTTAACCCCAATTAATCTAGAGTGCTTTAACGTTAGTTATTGAAGGTTTAACTCAGTTTAACGGTGGGATAACCCCAACCCTAAATAATCGAATTAAATAGCTTTTGGACCGATATCTTGTGTGGACTCCCTTACTTTGCTCATTATTGCTTGTATGTGCTGTAGTTAGTAACGATCGCATTAGCGCCGGCCGGTACGAATTTATTATTACGTACCTCTGTTATCCTCGTAAACCTAACAATCAGGAATTACGAGAGATTTACAATGGTGTCGAAGTTTTAGATTCGAATTTAACCCACGCCTAATCATTAAGAAAACTGCAGCACGTTAGTCATTATTGAGCGAAGTAGCGAGTTTTCGGATTAAAATTTTGAAAAAAAAATACCAGAGCAAGTAGGCTACTCGAAATCGAATTTTTCCTCCCAGTCTAATCGATCGAATTTAGGACATAATCATGCCTAGTCACAAGAAAAGCACTACAGCTAGCAAAAGCTCGAAAAAAGTTCCCAAAAACAGGAACAATTTAAGGCTTTCGACTAGTGGTAGGCCAATTGTGAAGCCCAGTCGCCTTGCAGACGCTCACGCAGACAATGCACCTGTTCCTCCCGCCTCGCAGCCGAATCAATCTCGGCAGAGCAGACAACGTAAGCGCGTGCCAAGAGCACCTGCTAACAAGCGTAGCATAGTTGCGGAGAAATCCCCACTACGCCAGCAGCCAACAGATGAGCATCGGAATGATGCCCATGAATCACGTAGCCCTCCTCGTGATTCCCTTCCACAGCGTTCTCGCACGAATTCGCCAGACGATTCCAGGAGAAACAGAATGAATTATTCACGTAGTCGTTCACCACAGCATCATAGCCTTCCACCAAATAATTCACGCTATTTTTCGGATGGATTAAACGTCAATCCCCCACCTTTCTTGGCCCCAGCAAGAACAACGCAGACTACAAGCCAGCAACATCAGCCAATCTTGCATTCAAGCCCCACCGCATCAGACAGCAGCAACTTTTCACGAATTTTAGCAGGCCTACAGCAAGCCAACGAAAGCCAAGTGGAAGTTTTAAATAGGCTAGCAGAAAAAATAGGCAGTACCCCACACAACAACAACAGCAGCAACGAAAGAATTAGGGACAAAGTAGAAGCTCGAATGTGGGAGGACATCAGAGAAGCAAAGAAAAACCTGCCTAAATTCTCAGGGGAAGGAGGGACCGACATTTTCACCTTCCTCCTCCTTACAGATAACCTGAGAAAAATTGATCCCTATTTGCCAGATAGCGAGCTGATAGCAGCAGCAACCAACAAATGCATCAACAGAGCAGCTCGTTTCGTCGCAACAAGCCTAGTAATCGCCGAACAAACATCTTGGCCAACTTTCAAGTCAGCTTTAATTGAAAGATTCGGCGCTGGAGGAGCCGAAATTACTAGGGCTAAGTTTTTAAGGGCAAAAATGTATGAAGGGGAATCAATCGAAGCATTTGCCGATCGTCTCGAAATCATGGCAGCCGAAATCTGGATGGTTCAGCCAGAAGATAGCAATTTAGAAGCAACACTTAAGAAGAGAATGCGAGACGAAACCATGCGATGCACCTTTAAATCGGCCATGCCCAGAGAACTGGAAACGTTCTTAGCTAATCAAAAACCTAGGAGCTGGGAAGAAACGCTTCACGTCACGCTAAAACGTCAGACGGAAATCAGCGAATATACAGAAGAAGGAGAGCAACAGCCTAAAAAGAAGCCACCACCTAAGCCTACAATCAGTACAAGTTTCACGTCATCAGCCCCAGACGAAACAGCCAACGTAACAGCCGCCGATCTAGCAAAAATGTTGCAAGAAATCGAAAAAACAAACAGAGAAGTTAGAAACCTGAAAATGCGTGGCGCCGTGCAAGAAGCCAGAGTCGACGTTTTCCAGCCGGAAAGAAAAGAATCACGCACGTGTTTTCGCTGCTACGGAAAAAATCACATCAGCAGAGATTGTAAAACACAAGAACAAAGACTGGAAATCGTTAGAGCAGCCAACACTAGACGGCTAGAAAAAGAGGGGAAACCAATTCCAAAAAGAGACGGACGAGGAAATTACCCAAGAGCAAACCAACAAAGAAGCAACAATCAAGAATCTAGGGACAACCAACAATTAAATTTGTCATCCTACAGTCGCCAACGTAGCAACAACCGCAACAGCAACAACAACGCAAACTATACTCGGCCCCGTACCTCAACAAACAACCAGCAGCAGCAAACCAGCGCACAACAGTCAAAAAACTAGGAGATAGCTCAAAAAGTAACAGGTTTTTTGAGTTAGCAGGGTACCCCAGCACGGAAAAAATTCCGATCAACGCAGTCAGTACCGAAAATCCTGAAATCCCGTCATCCACCCCCACCCCCACGCCTAGAGAACAAACAAATAAATTATTTCACAGCAGGAAAGTCCACTCGACAATCAACGCTGCTGGTTTATTACTAGATTTATACTCAACAGTCGACTGGCACCAACAAAAACTAGCACTCAAGGACAGGACACTAACGTTGCCAAGATTAGCTTCGTATTTCGGCGAAATTCCCGAAAAATACGTAGCCCCAGCTCTAAATCTAAACTCCCATCTTGCAACAAATTTTACGGAGCAACTCAACAAAGTAAACAAGATTTTCAAGCTATCATGCGATTCAGTCATGTTAACACTCTTTGAAGATGGAATTGACTCCACAAATTTCCACTCGGAATTAAATTTATCCAAATCCAACAACCCCATAGTTCTGGAATTAATCGGAGATGACAGAACAGTCGAATTCCGTAGCACATCGGACACCAACGAAAGAAGATCGCATTTAATTCATTCCGGCGAAGCCATCAAGATTTCCGACCGTAGTCAACAAGAATGGAAGCTACGCATTCCTCTAATTCCGTCAGTGACATCACCAACAATCTGTCTAATTTATTGGGACAGCACTTCTAACCCCGAAAAAATTACAGAAGAAAAACGAAGAAAGCGTCAAGAAAAAAGGAAAACGCAGCAACAAGCAAATCCGGAGTTTTCAGACAATCCAACGCCACACCAACTCCATCCAGCGGCGGCGATCGATACTACAGGCCTAATCGAGGAACTAGATCCAAGGAACGAGACTAACGTCGACAAGGAAGACCCGAATCAGGTTCGAGTTGACTGCATAGGCTACAACTCGAAATCTGCTTACCCAAGGCCCCATCTAATTTTTAATTTCGGCAATTAAGGAAAGTAGCACTTTTAGACAGCGGAGCAGGTGTCTCGCTGATCGAATCGTCTACTGCACAAGAATTGTTACGAAATCCACAAATTAAATGTCACGAGGTCAAAACCGTAGCTCCCGTAAATTTAGTAGGTGTCGGTGGAAAAGGGGTTACAGCAGAAAAAACGTTGATCGCTGAAATAAGCAAATGCGGATTTTCCACAAGCCAGCAGTTTAAAGTTGTTCCCGATGGCAGTTTTGGAAAAATTCACGTTTTATTGGGTTACGATTTTTTATCAAAACAACCTGACTTGGTTAAATTAAATTGTTCAGACCATATTTTAGAAATAAGGGATCTCAAATTTAATCTGTCTCCATCACCTTTCGATGCTTGGGAAAATTATGGTAAAAACAAGGAATTAATTAATTTCGAGAATTATAACGTTTCAACTGAGCACATTGCAACGATCAATATTTCTTCAGACGAAGAAACAGACGAAAATCCAAAATCCACTTGGAATCCGACACCTCAACAATATTACGTTGAGGTACCAGTTTCATTATTTAAAGACGTTGTCTTGCCAAACAATAGTGAAACAAAAATTTGCGGCAAAATCCACCAAGCCTACCCTGAGCAGCAGAGTGGCATATTTTTGCCACAATGCAAAGAATTTCCGATCCTTCTCGCCAGATGTTTGGTTAACACTAGCCCTACTGGTTTAATCCCGATTATGGCTATTAACACATCCGGGGAGGATCAAATTCTAAAGGCAGATTCTATTTTAGGCCACTACACAACGGTTGAAATAGAATATAATGACGAAGAGCACAACGAACAGGATCTAGGAACGCAAATTACAAAGGATAATCCCACCCCTTCAAGCTTAACCCAAACAATAGGAAGAGCACAGTCAACGGACGACGCGGACAAAACATCGGCCCCGTCGCTAGCTAATCCCGGAACCTGTTCTGATTTCCTTTCCCTTTCAAGGCCCACTCAGACAAAGGGGCGCGCACAGTCTATAGAAATCAGCAGCGTCGGGTCCGCCCAGTCAACACCAGAAAATCATCAAACCGGACCCAGTCAACCAACTGACACAGCACCTCAACAAAGACCATTTTCAGAAGAAGAATGGAATAATTTAAAGTTTAAATTCAATTTACCAGATTTAAACAAAGAAGAACGTATGGAATTTTTGGAAATGCTCAAGACACATCAAGACGCCTTCAGCAAAAATGAATTCGATCTCGGAACTTACCAGGACTATGAAGTAAACATCGAAACAGGGTCATCAGCCCCAGTGAGGTCGAAGATTTACAGGGTGCCTTTCCATCAACGGGAAATTTTGGACAAGTATTTAGAAGAACTAGTCAGCATTGGGGTAATTAAGGAATGCAAATCAGCATGGCTCAGCCCATGTCTTCTCATAAAAAGAAGGCCTGAAGGCTATAGGGTGGTAGTGGACTTACGCGGACTCAACGCAGTTACTGAATCAGTCTCTGTACCACTACCCATCATCAGCGAAGCACTAGCAAATCTCAATGGCGCCAAATACTTCACCAAGCTAGATTTTCGCATGGGATTTTTTCAGCTGAAGCTAGCCGAGTCATCTATGGAAAAAACAGCGTTTCAAAGCGCCAACAAGGTTTATTGCTTTTCCAAACTTCCAATGGGTTTGAAAGTAGCGCCCGCCCACTTCCAATTCTGCGCCCAGCAGATTTTCGCAGAAATTTTAGGAGCCTACTGTACAATCTACCTTGACGACGTGCTCCTCAGCTCCTTAAATTTCCGAACACACCTGCTTCATGTAGACAAGGCCCTCTCACTCGTCGAGAAATCGAAAACGAAACTTAGCCCCGAAAAATGCATTTTCGCTGCAAAACAAGTCAAGTTTCTCGGATTCATCGTTAACGAAGAGGGTGTGCAACCAGATAGAGATAAGATAAAAGCCATGGAACTCTTCCCACAGCCAAGAAACGTTAAAGAAATACGTAGATTCATTGGAATGTGCGGATTTTTTCGCCGACACATTCCCTCCTTCTCAGCTTACTCAATGGGCCTTACCAAGCTAACCAAGAAAAATGCGAAGTTCATATGGGACAAGGAAGCAGACGACGCATTCAAAGGTTTGAAAAAGGCTATGGTAAACGCAGCTACCCTACGTCACCCGGATTTTTCTAAACCTTTCTACGTAGAGTCAGACGGAAGTGACGTAGCGCTGGGCGGCTGCCTCACACAAATACATAACGGCATAACCTACCCTTTAGCCTATACTTCAAGAACCTTAACGCCAGCTGAGAAAAGGGAAAGCACCACCGTGAAAGAAATTTTAGCAGCAGTACATGCCTGTGAAACCTTTCGCACCTTCCTCATTGGTAAATCCTTTTTTTTAGCCACAGACCATATGGCATTAATTTTTTTGTACAACAGTAGTGGACTATCTCCTAAACTAGAGAGGATTCTCACAAGGCTAAGGGAGTACGACTTCGAAATTCAACATAGGCCTGGCAAGCTTATACCCGTGAGTGATGCTCTATCTCGAGTAGAGGTACCAGTTTGCACACTGGACTCACAATTCCCTGACTGGACACGAAGCCACGTAGTAGCAGAGCAGAGAGCAGACGACTATTTCGGCAGGATTTGGCGCAGCATCAAAGACGACGAGCCAGCTGACGTCATCGACGCCAGCAATAAAAGGAATATCTACTACAAGGATTTCGACGGCATGCTGTACAGAACATGGCTAAAAGACCCCTCACAAGGAAGATTGGAAGATATAGCCCA
>JAHWFP010113313.1:7148-17975 GCA_023313725.1 Lithobius niger
CGTCATCGTGGCTGAGTGGTGAGAGAGCTCAGCCTGGTTGCTGGAGGTTTGCGGGTCTGGTTGAACCCCTGGAAAGGGGAACTTGGCAAAGTCCCCGCCAGGACTGCTGGAAAGGGTAGCGTGAGAGGCTACCATGCTCCTCCAGCGGCTGTGGGAACTATTTTGGCCAATTCTGGACAATCTTGCAGCCCCTACGATGATCGGAGGGTTCCCGGTTCAAATCCCCGGGTCAGTTCCTGTCTTTACCAGATATTTCTTCTCTCAAAAAAGTCTGGCAATGTTCAAAATTGAGCCGGTTCAAACAAACAAACATGTCAAGTGTGCTGTAAAAGATGAGTTGAAGTTTCACTATGATTGAAGTTTCACTTTACTTGTTAAAATGTACATAATAAAATAAAATTAAATTAAATAATCAAATGTACACTTGAGAAAATTTCATCTGTTTAAGTGCTATTCTGCTTTACGAATGAAAAATATGCTTAAAGCACAACAGCACTTAAACATGTGCTGCAATTTTCTAAAATTTGCAATTTTCATTTGATTATTTAAACAAAAAATCATCAATTTTTATCCTAGTACATTTTAAAAAGTAAAGTGAAACTTCAATCATAGAATCTTTTTCTTTACGGCACACTTGTCGTTTTTTGTTTTTAATCCGTGTACCTTTTTCATGACATGCATTAATGTGGAATAAAAACTGGAATTAATACTGAAAAAACCTGAAATTATCTGTTACACTTGAATTGAACTGATGTGCTGTTTGTTGCCTAACTTGTTACGGGTGAATTGTTGGAAGGAATTATATTTATAATTTTTCACTTCCTGGCGTCTACAATCCGTGCGTTATGAACACCATCTCTAAACTTAATCCTCCACCTCTAAACAATGTAATTTTTTTTTCATTTGTAAAGTCGTGTACGCGCGCGCATGCGATGATTGTTACTGCCCACTTTGAAATATTTCACCTCAGCTCTGAAAGCCTGCATCTTCGAAATAAAAACCCCACGCTATCGCTTCTTAGCTGCCAATAGGCCTCGAAATATAACAACGTAGGTTAGTTTGGTTTAAAACTACAGAATAGCGTTTAGCTGAAACACGGATTCTTTAATTTTTACCCAATACAATCAACTGTTTAGCAAAGACATAACACGTGCACGAAGAATGGTTTGACGTTTGCTAATTACAATTTAAAACAATACTGATCGTTCTGGGTTCCGTAACTCCGGAATGGCTCGACCAATCGAAAAAGTGGGCTCTTTGAGGATGAAGGCCAAGCAAATATCTGTCTTAGCTCATGTTTCAGCTTTTAGGTAGGTGCAGTATTTTTTTTCCTGAAACGTTGGCACACAAAAAGAAGAAGAACAACAAGTGAACAGTTTTCATATTTTCGTATGGCTCCCTACCTTTACTCCTGCACAGAATTGCATTATTTTAGGTTTAAATATTCCTTCCATAATTATCTACTATCTGGCCAAATTTGGTTAAAAAATATTGAATAGGAATGGCGATATTAATTGTTTTAGTTCTACTGGAGGGAGGACTTCAATCATATGATGAGGCTTGTTGTGGACAGGTAGTGGGAAGGGTGGGGGAGGGGGTGCAGTAATGAAATTGTTAGAAACTAAACGATGGAATTGGGTGAAGAGAAATGAAGCTATAATCCCCGGCTGCTACGACGGATGTTTATTTATGGAACATGCATTTATTTCGCACAAACTTCAGGAATTGAGTTGAATTGTGTCAGTCAAGCACGGTTAAACAATCATGGAAGGGGTCAAAGGATTTTAGCGAGCGTCAACCGCACCTGGTCCGACGCACCTGGCCCGACGCAGCCCAAAGGCCTAATCTTAGAAGATTTCTTGTAGCAACAATGCCTCGGAGGAATATAATTTTCTTTCTTATTATAGTTTAAAAAAAACTATTCGTGTGAGATTATTAAAATGCGAAATTAAAAACATTAAAAAAAATATAGTCAAATTGATATCTTTATCAGCAAAATAAAATGCAACAGAAAAAAACCCCAAAAGAAGTGATATCTGAAACAAAACCTACAAGGGTGAAAAAACCCGCCAAGTTTCAGCCAATCACAGTAGTGATATCAGAGCAAAATGGCTGCCACCAAGTTGCTCCTTAGGTTTCCAAGCTAATACCACTGACTAATATTTCAGATGTTACGTGAAAAGTTGTTAAGTTTTTTTTTAACCTTTGACCTAATGCTCGGTGGGATTAGCTTGGCAACTAAAGGAGCAACTTGGTGGCAGCCATTTTTGTTCTGATATCACTGCTTTGATTGGCTGAAGCCTGGCGGGTTTTTCACCCTTGTGGATATTGTTTCAGATCGTTTTATTTGCTAATGATATTTCGATGGAGAAGGACAATTTTGCTGGAAAATACTTACAATCATTTGCATGCCACAATCGACACGAGCACGAGCGCGTTTCCGGGCACTCTTCTTCCCGACTTCACAGTCAAGGAAGTCCGGGATAAAGTCAGGGTTTAATCCGGGACTGTCCGGTACATGGGACAATCGAGCTAACCACTCGCGCAGACTGATTCCGACTAGTCAGAACGGTATCTATCAGAAACAGTTTGAGTTCACGGCATTGTTTTTAACTAAACCGAAAATTTCCTACAGGGTTTTGATATGTTAAACCAAAAGTCCACTTTAAATCCTACTGCTGCCTTTAAACCTTTAAACATATAACTAAATCATCATAACCATAATGCAACACGGCAAAAAGAGGGGGAAAAAAGACAAGAAAAACGCTGCTTAAAAATAGGTAAAAGTAAGGTTTTTAAAGTTTTATTATGTTAGGTATTCAGTAGAAGTGTTTACTTCTAAAATATTCGAAGCGTCAATTCGAAGAAGCAGACCGTTAAAAAAATGGAGCAAAATCTTATAAACAGGTGTGAGAAACAGCGTTTAAATTGAGTGAAATCGTAAAACGAGTCTCAATCGTTGCTTCACGTTTTGGAAAGTAAAATATGGCTTCAGAAAAACAATTACTGTTCCTTGCCGAAAGTAATCTTTAAAGGAGCCTGTTCACCGTTTTGATAGCGTTGCCCATATTCTAAACGCAGCATCCACGTTCCAAATTCTCCGTCATTTAATAAGCTGGTGTGCAGCGACAGCGTCAGGACTAAATTGTTGGAGAGGGGGGGGGGGGGCGACAGAGGGCACATCTGGAAACAGTCTGGACCAAGAATTTTTTTTCAAGGCAACCACATTAGGCACTTTTTTCCCGTTTAATTCAACCTGAACGTAACTTAAGCTTCATCAATGCAGTACAATTTATTTGTAAAATAAGTGCCGTAAACACAGAAAATAAAATAAGGCTACACACATATTGCAAAGTTGATACAATAAATAAGTATAAATAAAATAAAATAAAATAAATAAAAGTTATGTTTATTTATTTGATTTCAAGTTTAGCCTGCAAGTTTTTTTTATGATTTTATTTCCTGGTGGCGACCTGAGTGTTGGGGTTTGCGGGGGTCGGCATGGAGGGGGGGGGGAAGGGTGGACGTGAGTTATTCGAGGGGGGGGGGGGGGCATGGATCACCCTGGCCCACCCCTGTCGCCGTCACTGCTGATGTGGGTCACGTGATCTTGTTTCAGTCATGAAAATTGCGGCGCTGCTGCGAATAGTGCTGTAACCTTTTTAATTTACCGCTGCTTTTTTTTATATTGCTCAGAGCTAGAGCTCCATCTAGGAGTTGAAAAGGTGAAATGGCGCCTTTAAGCCTTGAAGTGGTGTCGCAACCATCTCTAGCAAACGCTGACGATCGTCATATACGTCCGTGGTACTGTATGTGCGTAGCCAGACAGTTTGGGCACCCCTTCAAAAATATGAGCCTAAATCATCGTATAGCCTAGCACGTTTTGCATCTAAGCGACAATGCCCTCTCTTTCAACAAATATAAAAAAAAACGCTGGTTGTACTAATACTAATCTGATCATGTTGTTACAGCGTGGCGTCCAAAATCTCATGAATTAATTACCTGATTTTGCGAAATTTTCCAGGCCATTACTGATATTTTCCTTTGATGTTTCTATCGGTCGAAAGAAGAAGCAGAACACGACTAACATTGTTTTCCTTCAAATTTCGCTAAAATCGGAACTGCATCGCATCGTTTTGCTAAATCAAAATCTACACTGCCGTAACTGGGGCTGATAAAGAGTAGGAATGCCACAATCTGAAGAAAACTATAGAAACGTACTACTTAACAGATAGTACTTAGGCCTAAGGAGTTTTTGCTTTATCAGAAATGAAACGAAAAGAACATAATCTAGACACACGCTAGTGTGTCGCCGCCAAGTAACAGTAGATCATCCCATTGAAGACAGCCTATTGTTAAAAAATTAATTGTCAATGACAAAAAGGCGGCTCAATAGCAGACATGTGTCTGTTAACTGTAAGCAACTGAAAGCATATTTTGGCATGTTGAGGATAAATCCCAATGCGACAGAAATGTTTCAAATTGTGGAAAATGTAAGGGGAAGGGTCAGAGATTAAGAAAAACTAAAATTTAAAGGATGAGTGTTCACCAATCATAGAGAAAAAGATGCGTCAATAACGTTGTTTTTATGTTACTGTCTAGCTAACTAGCTGGCTAGCTAATAAGATTTTTCCCATGTTAAATCCCACAGACTTTTTGCTTATGGCTAGCGCAAAATTGAGAAGGCCCACGTACCTGAGTTTTTGCACACGGATGCATGGTGATCTGAGGATGGTCCTTTTGTTGGTTTGGGGGTTGTATGGGTCAGGACAAATGCGTGAGAGGGTTTTGAAATTCGCCACCAGCGAATTTAATTTTCGTTTCTTTTCCAAGTTGCAACCAAAGATTTCAAGCAACAACGTCTTGAACAATCAACACTCGTCTTTAGATTTATTGGTGTCATTTAACTTTCGAACTATTAGTCGGTGCGATTAACTTGGCTAATAGGATTGACCTTGGCGGCCTTTTCTTGGTTGAATGATATTCAAAGGCCGATCGTTTTTGGAAACTTGGCGGGTTTTTCTACCAGTTTTGGTTTTGGGTGGTAGTTTTAACTGAATTTAATTAAACTTAATTGAAAAGTAAAAAGTAAAATACGAGTTAGCTAATCTTTATAGAGGAAATAAGACTTTCCGAAAAATAGCGATGTTTATCAAATTCCCTGATTTTCCCCTGAATTTTCCAGACTTGATAAATTCCCTAAATTTTCCCGGTTTTACAAGTAGAACGCCACCTTGTATTAGAATAATATCATACAAGCTTACATAAAAAAAACTGCAGAAAAACCGGGGACTGCAGAATATAATTATCTTCTCATTGAAGTTTTATTTCTTAGTTTTATGTGTTAGTAAATATTACAGTGAATATCAATGACGAACGATACTTGGGAGGACGTCAAATCGGTCGATATATGCAGAATACTACTTTGCAACATAATATGTCTACCTGGCTCGTTTTCCGTGCAAGGTCTGTACCTGTTTGACTAGCGACGAAATTTAAAGATTTTTTACTCCACTCACAACAGCGTTGCCATGGTGCTTGCCCCAGCGTCGTCACGTGAAAGTAAATAATTTATTTAAAATGATTTTGACAGTATGCAGGCTACATAATTCACAATAATAAATATACCACTTGTTCGTCGCATCAGAATTTTTGTTCTGATAAACGTTTAATAATTGCGCACGTTTTTTTTCCACTCGAATTCGACGACACAGATAACGTCGCCAGTTCCAGAGTTCCCATAGACTTTAACTCCAAATTTGTGTTGTTTCGTCCACAAATTCAAAATTCTTAAAGGGACACCGGACTGCCTTATAACAGCCACGCGCCGATCGCCGTCCGCGCATATTGCATCGAAAAGGTCAAATGAGATAGTAGCTGCGGTCCTCGCAGCGAAGAAAACAGCTACTGTCTCAATTGGCATTGCGCTTAATAGACGAACCAGCACGAGCGCATTAACCGTGTCGTCACAAACTGGAATGATTCTCGTATTTTAACATCACAATTTATAATTTTCTAGGCTAGTGTCTTATAATTTTGCTTCGGCGATCTATTGGAATAATTAATTGTAACTTTTACCGCATTAGTCTTTTAGATTTTTGATCTCATGGTAATTATTAGAAAATTAGTACATGCACACATAGCGATGAAACGTCATGGTTATTGTAAACGCGCAAAGGATCATACACTACGGGAAACAGTAAATATAATTAATTATTATTCAACAGAAAATCTCGTAGACGCCACATTTTAAAACGGATTTTTACCAAGGGATTGACTAACGGTAAGGAAATAGACCTTCGCGGCCATACTTGATGTGGAGGATCGAGAAAAATGGCGATTGGAGGAATGTTCTTTTACGTTCATATGCTTGTGCTGAATTCACAGAAAAAGTGCTTAGTTAGCTTAGTACCGTTCAGCTCTACTTCCAAATCGTAGTCATCAAGAGCGCTCCGTTACTTTTCTGCTGTTGCAATGTACCTTGTGTTGGGTTTTGTATTCACTTCAGTCCGTTATTTACAATTTGACTTTTATTTTCCGAAGAAAAATGGTTTGTTTACCAAATGCTTTAAGTTTGCTGTTAAATGTCTCTCGACTCGTAGTTACATGACGAGTCAACTAACTGCTCCCAGGTTTATATTTCATTTCCGAATTTACGGGGTGTATTCCTTTCATCATAAATGTGTGTAGTTTAGAAGAACAGAAAACAGAATGTTGCCCAAACCGCGGCCACAAGGCGGATCTCTACCTGACTCCCCCCCCCCACCCCGCCATGTCGTAATTTACCTAGCTACGGGTTGCCGTTCCCCCCTGCTAAGTCTTCTCACAACCAGTGTTTCCAGATACCCAGACATGTCTGGATTTCTCCAGACTTTTTGACAGTGTCCCAGACGTCCAGACTTTTGCTTAAAATTACTTAAAATCGCCAGACTTTTAACTAAGCTGGAATTATTTGTATGTAGGAAGAATTTTGGTTTGAATGTTGCCAACTATTGTGTAGCCAACGCCAGTGACGTTGTTTTACATCTGCGCAGACTGCGCTGCTGGTAAGTGTAGAAGTGTATGACTAGTGGCGCCAAGGCACGGCAGAACCGTACATTCTCATGCTACTTACAATAACACTACACGACATTAGCGATGCCGATACCAGACGTCGCTGCATGTCATCATCCTTTTAAACATTTTTTTTTTAAAGTTAAAAAACGAAAGGTTTTTATTGATTTGGTTTCACACCAAAAAAAGGTCCGTCTTCTAGGTCAAAATTGAGTGCTTTATATACCGTCAAAATTGTGAAATTAGTGTATGGTGAGAATCTCCTGACTTTTTGGATGAAATCCAGACTTTTGGGGGGTTGTTTTCCCGGAAAAACCGTACTTCCTATCTGGCAACACAGCTCACAACGGTTTTACTTTATTTTCCTAAAAAATAAAGTGGGTATCTTCGTTTTGAATCTTTAAGTGGTTGGGTGGTTAGCTTATTCAAAAGTTAACTCAGCTTGTGGCCGATTGTCAGTTGGCATGAGGTGGACCGCTTTGTGCACACAGCTCATTACGTGACGTAAAAGTAGAAGTATATAAATGTTCCAACGAGTATAAATGCTGAAACTCCAGATTAGATAATGGCTTGGATACTCCCACGTGTATGCGTTTATAAGCTCTATAGTTCACAGAATAACATGGAGAGCCGATGTAGATACGCGAGATTTCTAAATACGGTAGAAAACAAGCATCAGTTAGACGATGGCGTTCGGCAACAATAAGGTAGGACTTTCGCTGAAGCCACGAGGGCAATAAAGCGAAAGTCTTACCGCATTGTTGCCGAACGCCATCGTCTAACATATTTGTACAACGATGAGTTGGATCTTTAATGAGTGAGCCATTGTTGCAATAAAGCGACAGTGTAAGGTGCATTGTTGCCAAACCATCGTCGAACTTATTTGTACAACAACATTTGCATTGTTAGTAACCGAGCCGTTGTTGTGATAGTATAACGAGCCACTGTTGGCGGGAAAGTTCCTTGCTCCAACTCCGTTTTTAAAACTCAATAACTGCAATAAATGCCTTATTTGCTGATTTTAAACAATTTTACTATTTCCTTTGGGTCTTTCTTCAGCTGCAATAAATGTGTTATTTTTGGAAACATTGACACGTAAATGTTGACATGCAAACATTGATAGCGTTAGTAGGCTAGATTTACTTATGTAAGTAAAGACCAAAGATCTTCGTTTTCTTACTTACGTTAAGTAAGAACCCCACACCTTCGTTTGCTATGCCTAGAATTCTTTTATCTTATTTTATAAATTAATAAATGTTAATTTAAAGTGTGAAATAGTTTAATAATACTTTAGAAACGATTTGGGATACGTAAATATAGACAGCGATTGTATGTCTGGTGGTCAGACAAGGGTTTCATTGTTGCATCTGTGTGTCTTCATGATATAAATCCACTGCTGCAACAATGGTCCAACAATGAGAGAGTTGTACAAATTTAGGTAGAAACGCCCACACACCTTTTGTCCAAACTTACAAACGCAAGGCGACACTAGTAATTACTTTGCTGTGAAACGATTATTTTACCCGGAAATGGCGGGCAAATGTGAGGCGTAAATAGTTGGGTTTGGGCGTTGTAAACAATAATGGCCGTGAACGATCTTAGAGTGGACTGAGTTACCAGTTAGCTGTCAACAGTGACAGATGGTGAATTAACTTAAATTATGCTAGAAAATAAGTACTAACTTACTAAATAAAAGTTACTGACGTAAAAGGAGGGGGCTTCAGAATGAGTCAACGTATGCGCGATTAGACCAACAATCAGTGACAATCAGTAAGCAGGCTCAACATTACACGAAACATATTTGTAACGTATTTTCTAAGCCCAATACGACTAGATGATTACAGTTGTTTCAAGGCCGCAAAGACATGGTATTTTTTTTGGTTCTATACCACACGCCATGGCTGTTTGCTGTGACGTGCATATCACGTGACTAGGCTAGTCCAATTAGACAGCCAAACAGCCGTTGTTCTCGTTCGTCATTGGCTAACTCATGGTGACGTCACGGCAAACAGCCATTGCGCATGGTTTAGGCGCCTTGTTTCAAAGGGCCACAAACCCACAATGATCACTCGGCTTTTCTTGGGAAATACCCTCTACAACAAGGCAAGACTAGTGGTCATTAAGTCGAAGATATGATGTATGTGGACGCGATTATTAAGTTTACGTCTACAAACTATGATTTGTGAACGCTTCTGGCAAGATTCAGCCAGTGGAAATTGTGGTTAAACACTATTTTCGCTGTATAACAACTTCTAACTAGTGAAGCCTGGCACGACGCTGATTGAGTGAGCGACTCTGCTAATCCGTTTCATTGAAAACATGCAGTGTGCTTGAACGATTGTTTGGATGTCCATCTTCTCCTCTCGAAGTAGAGATGGCTAAAAGGTGTCGGAAGAAAGCAAATTAATCTGGGCATTGGTTTAGGCCCATTTTTATGATCGGAGATGGGCCCTAATGCCCCAAATTATTGTTAACCCCCCCCCCCCCCTTGAACAATGCGTGATGCCAACGATTGCTGACCACACTTTTTTTTTCTGTGGAAGCCTCGAAATTTTTAGGAACGTCGGTCATCGATGGATTGTGGCAACCGGTAAATCTCCCCACTTGCTCAACAATGAGAACCAACTTATACCACGCGCCATGGCTGTTTGCTATGACGTGCATATCACGTGACTGGGCTAGTCCAATCAGACGGCCAAACAGCCGTTTGTCTCGTTCGTCATTGGTTAGCTCATGGTGACGTCACGGCAAATAGCCATTGCGCATGGTTTAGCGATGACGAAATGAAGAGCAAGTGAATAATAATTTGTTGCTTTCTGTAACATGCCTTTCAGTATCAGGGCTCGTTTACGCATCGACAGTTTTCTCGCTCACTAGCTTTTACTTGAATCGATACTAAATCTGATGGCTGCTTCTCGCCTTTACCGGAGTATGCGGCTTTCGACTTGTCTATGCGTATTAGTAACCATGGCAACGACGCAGACACAAATCTTCTCCTCGTGCCTCGTGACGTGGCGTACGATGCTTGCAACATTTGAGCGTCGATTTATGACAACAAGAAAACAATTTTTACTGGCAGTACAAGACGACGGACTGTTTTTTGTATGCCGGCATTCGATGGTTTGTCTTCGATTGGATAGCCACGAAATGGACGCCATGTTGGATTTTGAATTCTCGCTGCGAGAAGCTATTTATTCTACCGACGTTTGATCATTGCTAGAAGCTGTACTTTGAGGGAGAATAGCAAATTTTGGAAATAGCGTGAAATAACAACAATCTTGTAGCAATGTCTAAAATTACTGTAGCACTTTGTTCTTTATCCGTGTTGTTATTTATAATACACACAATTTGTTATCTATTACCGCATTCATTTAGTACGGCAACGGAAAGCTAATCGTAAATAAATAACGGTCGACTAGCAAATAGCATTCGGCGAGCGAGAATGACTTGCTGCGTAAACGCGCCCTCAGTCAGGTAGCAGTCAGAAACGATAAAAACCAAACAATTTTGGCACAAGAGATCCATCATCGCTACTGTGCAACCATGCTTAAAAGGGGATTGCCACCAAATGACAAGCAGCAGCACATATAGAGCAGTGACACGACGTAGTATTATTGTATATAACTCTATGCTGGAACCTTAATGGGTTAGCTGCAAGGGGCACTGCAGAGAGAAACAGAAGGGCGTCATACTGAAACCGATGCTGTGAAGGGTGATTTCTTAGACCTAAAACGCGCGATTTTTGTTGTTGGAGAAAACAACGTTATTTTAAGC
>JAHWFP010113314.1:1805-32570 GCA_023313725.1 Lithobius niger
TTGACCTGTATGGCATCGAATCTTGGTGCTATAGAAGGGGGAAGTTGTGAAACAGCATAGTTGGAACGGAGTATCGGCCAACATTATCAAGTTCACACGCCTGCTCATGCGTTTGAGTTGCAAATGAAAGAGCGTTTGCTTTAGCGTGATGATACCACGAGCGGGCCAAGCCGATTGTCCGCGCGCACTGCTTTGCTCATGAACTGGCGTACGTGTCGAGCGCCACGCTCACGCACAAGCTTTTATATTATAAACGCAGCCTAAGAGGCTTTTTGGTCGAGCCCTCAGATGGATGCCGGATGGACCCTCCCACGCAGCCGTAGGCCCATCTCCCATCCACCCCAACTCCCCTCTTATCTACGCCACTATAAATTGACCATATTTCACCAGGAACAAGCTTAAAACGAAAGTGCTACTCCTCCCCCCTTTCCCCATGCCCCCCTAGCAGCCTATAGATGTTCCCCCACCAGGGCACTTGTTTCACTCAGACGAGCTGTGTATTGTGTTCCCTGTGGTGGTTGTGAGCCTGTGTATTTAGGTGAGACGTGGAGACGCCTCCACGTTTGCCTTAGGAGCACCAGAATGCAACGGCATAGGGAGACAGAAGGAATGAAATCGCCCTCTATTGCATTAATAATCCGCAACATCCCATCAACTGGAGCGACACTTCTGTCTTACTTGCTACCAGCCAGTTTAAAGAAAAGGGCTTGCCGCTAATGAACATTTATGGGCCTTCCTTTCCCAACATTGATCACTTGCTCAGGCAGGAGCTGATGGTTCAATTAGACCAATAGTGGGAAGCCCAGAAGCACCAAAGGAATAATGTATAATAGATCAGGGGTTTGCAGCGTGAATTTCAAAATGGATGATAAACGTAAATTCCTGTGTTTCCCGGACCCTGTGTGTAATCGCCGAAAATTAAGTGTACTTTTAGCATAGTGTAAGTTGAAGTGTGATTTTGCATATTTTTCCAATAAGGTTAATTTGCTGTTAACATTACTCAATTTTTTTTTAGTTGTCAGATGTTATGGAGTGTGTTTGTGTATTGATTAATTTTATTGATGTAGATGTAGTTTAGTCGTAACGGGAATTTACAATACTTAGGTGAAGAAAGAAAGTACCCAGGTTTTTTTTTAGTGCTTCTTTTGATGTGTTGAGCTGTGTTCCACAGTTCTATAAATGATTGCACATACTTATTGGAATGATTGCTTACATTGATGATTTTTTATTTTACTGTCTTTTTGGAACATTTATATTTTGTTTGCTTATTAAATGTACGTAGTGCTAATAATTGCTGGCCAAAGGTTTTGTAAACCTTTCTGTAAACCACAATGGAAGATAATAAAATATCGATTGCATTAATTACGGTAATAACAAGCTTTGTTGTCATTTTCATTTTCATTACTTTGTGCAATTATGGTAATGACTAATTTGGCACATTGGATATGCTTCTATGTTACTAATGGGACTATAGTGCTTCAGTTCTGCGTAACTTGCAGAAAAGTGGAGTGTTAGAGCATTGCCATCAATTTGCGTAACATTTTACATATTTTAGGGCAATTGCTAAGCCTACTTCCACTGAACACTGCAAGGTTTTCACAAGGTCTTTTGACAATGCTTGAAGTTATTAAGCAAGATCTTGAATTCCTTGAAATTTGTTAACTACATGCTTGAAAGTCCTTTAATTGCTCAACTATATTTTTTGTGTTAAATTAAAATAATTCCCTAGCTTTCAGCAAGATAAAGACAAAAATTGCAGTTTTTTAAAAAAAATATCTTGGTCGTTCGTCGTAAAATGTTGGTGAGATTATCTTTTGAATTTTGTTCTGTGTGCTTTCAGTCAGTTGCATATTAGGCTATTTATAACGAATCTAAGGGGGTGGAATGCCGAAGGGAAAAGACCCAAAGGAAAAAGCTTTTCCTGGTGAAAGAAAACTGATCAAACCTAACCTGTAATATTGTAAAACCATTTTTTCCCCCAGCTTTTTTCCTGCGCACAATTTAACATGAAGATTTTAGTATTTTGCGAAATATTGTTGGCTCTTCTGCAATAAAACTAAGCCCTATTTGAACCTAAGCAGCTTTGTTTGATCAAGTTCGTTGAGTAATAAAGGTCTCTGAGAAAAGTTCTTGAAAAATCATAATGATTTGGAAGAAGGGCTTGAAAGTTGCTCGATTTTTTGTGTGATGTTGTACGAACCCTGACTGCAATTGTGATGGATGCCGCTGACCCTAAAGAAGCTATATGTAATATGGCTCATAGGACAGTAATGTTGAAAAAAATGTCCTCATTTCTAATCTACTGGCATACTAGTTAGGTTCGGTAAAAAAAAAATCCTTAGAAGTTGGTAGCTTTTGAATTGCATGGGATAACTCAATTTTCACGAGTAAAAGGAAGTTTTGGACCCTGAAGTCATTTAGGGCTATCCTTAGAACATCCCTAGGACATCCTGTTTGGGCTTTGAAGGGGCTTTATAGAAGTTTCTAAGATTGTACCTATGATCTCCTATGAATGTACATGGAACATCCCCAGGACATCCGTATATGTTATATATTAACCTGTTTATAGGTCCCAAATATGTCCTACAAATGTCATCGTAGGATTTATCTGGGACGTCCTCGGGATGCATATAGGTGGGACATTGGGATGTCGGCAGGACGTCCTACGGACTTCTTCATGACGTTATTAGGACATGCTTAGGATGTCCCTAATAGGTCCTACAAATGTCCTTGTAGGATATATTTGGGATGTCCTCAGGATGCATATAGGTGGGACATTGGGATGTCAGTAGGACGTCCTACGGACTTCATGACATTATTAGCACATTCATAGGATGTCCGTAATAGGTCGTACAAATGTCCCGAGGACATCCTGTGTATGGTGTTTGTAGGAGGTCCTAAGCACGTCCCAAATATGTCCTATAAATGTCCTTGTAGGATATATTCGGGACGTCCTCAGGATGCATATAGGTGGGACATCGGTATGTCAGTAGGACGTCCTAGGGATGTCAGCATGACATTATTAGGACATCCGTAGGATGTTCTCTTCGTCCTGATAAGATTTCCTACGGATGTACTTAGGATGTCATTGTGCTATGTGGGTTGCAAGTTCTGGTTTAATTCGTAAAGCAATTTTATACTGCAACGATCCGAGCGTATAAGTCATTGTTAAACGTATAGCGGGAACGAAAACCTTTCTCATTACTAAAACGAGGGAAGCGCATTCGACGACTACCGTTTTTAACATTCCTTACGAAATGGAAAAAGATTCAGCCATCGCGGTACACACGGTCAAAGATTTTGATACGGAAGACGTTTATTACCAGTTGGATTTGCACGTCACTTTTCAATAGATTTCATTTTATCTAAAACGGCTTTGTAATTACGAGTCTTAGAGAAGGCGCTAAGGAAAAATAAACAAAAGTGCCCCAACCAACTCTGGTCAAAGTTTTGCACGCGTTCGTAATTGTATTTAATTCCCGGTCTCAAATAGTTAACCACGGACGGGGAGGACCCATGTTGCCGAAACTATCGAAATAACAGGGTTCGCCAGAAGTGGTAGAATAGGCTACCCAGTGACTTCCGTCTCCGTCGTTGAAATCTTCCAGGTTTACGATTCCGTTTTCACCAGTAGGTTTAAGTTTTAAAGGGAGCGTGTCTTTACTAAAAGTACCTCTAAATTTCGGAATTTTCATTACTCTAGCCAATCAGTTTAAATTGTGGTTCGTTAAAGGTTTATCAAATTCGATTAAATCCTGGGTGGTCTTACGTAAAGACCTTTGCCACGGGACAATTTTTTTCGTTTAATTTTTTTTCTTCTTGCCAGAACCTTCCACTTGCTTATGTTGTCGCACGAGTTCAGCTAGAATTTGTTCGTCCTTTTGTGCTTTTTTTACTGCAGATACCACCCCCGTGGTCCGTCCCGCCAACCCACCAATTCCGGCCAAAATCGGCCCTAGCAACGCCAACGGCATAAAGCCAACTTTCTTTTTTTTGTGGTCTAGTTTTGAACGCCATATCTTTTTAATTAATAAAAAATTTTGACTTTGCCTTTATCCAACTTTAGATTCATTTTCCTGTCGCCAATGAGCAGTGCGTGACAGACAGTGTTAGCTGGCACCGCTGCTCTAAATTTCAGTTTGACTTGTACATCCATGATTCCGGATTAAGCCTCTCAGACTGTTTGGAGCAATCCAACACTATGAGTGGATAGGCTTTCTAGAACTGAAGCAAGTCGAAACTTAAATCATTGGTGTCATAACACAGCTGCCTAAATTGCTGCGCCATTCTATACAAGCCGACGTACTCACCAATGGAAAATTAGTATTCAGATCGAGAAACGAATATCTTTCGGAATTTAGAGTCACCTGCACGTCTTGCAAACTACAGTGGTCGAACACGGCCGGATTTCTACCTAAAGCGTCCTGTCTGTTTGTTTGAAAAGCTAGAACTATCCACCTACGTTTTTCAACCGCGGAAGTAGTCAGCACGCGCCAGGTGAAGTTTGTATTTTGAGGCAGCTCGCAGCTATTGTAATGCCAGTGTATAAATCCTAAATCCACCGTAGTTCCGTTGTTTATGAGATTGTAAAGTTTAAGTTTTTGTTCGTCCGATGCGGTAACGTGAGGGATAAGCCAAGAAATAATACTGAGAACAACTTTACCATTGGCCGCAGCTGCAGCTTTGAAGATGGCATTTGTATCGCTGGTCCTCATGCAAGTGAGTACGTGTTTAGTTCCATAAATTAACTTGTTGTAATTTTCGAAAAATCCCATGATGTGTTTCAAGGGAATGGCAAATGTAAAACTTCATTTGGGAATTGTTTCAATGATGATGGACGCATGCCGCTGTTTGAAACCCAAGTTGTCAGTCAAATCAGCAGCGACAGAAGCTGCACTATCCAATGCCCAGCACTGACCGAGCAATGCCGGCTGTTCCGCCGATCTGTAAGAGAGCACCCTTTCATTAGGGTACCGAATCCCGGATAATTTAACTCGTCTACTTGTTTATAACCCAGATGATATTTTATATTAGAAAACAGGAACATGGGAGCATTATTAATCAACATCGCTACGTCAACATCGGCATAAGCCGAGTCATCGTGCTTCAGCAACCTTCCTTTAATCAAGAGGTAACTGTTGGCAATGTGTAGAAATAAATCTTAGTTTTCGATGTGTATTAGAATTTCAGAATTTACGTTGTTGAGATTTGTGTCGACAATGGGATTATATTCGTGATAGGTGTAAGATTCGATCGACGAGTCGTACAATAAAGGTTCGTTGATTTTTAAATAGTCTTCTATGACGCTCATTTTCTAGCCGTTGTTATAAATTTGATGAAAACTTTGTTTCTAGGCGTTAAACTGCTCGTATTTTTATTATTATTAAAATTCTTACGAAAGAATCCTTTTCGTTTTTTTCCAAACACGAACTTCTTGTCCTTTTTTTAATTTTTAGAATTTAAATGAAGTCGAACCGTAAGGGTCTCGCCATTCAGATTCAACGGCTCATTGGTCTGAGATGTAAGCCATACTCTTACACTCCTGATTAAGTTCATAGTAATGGTAAATAAATTATGCGGAGACTCGATGATTTTGAAACCCGGAGGCGAATTTGGATAGAACGACTATAAACTGGGTTGAGTGTCACCATTTACGTAAGAATTTCCAATGATGTCAACGTGCACAAAAATTGTGTTTATATTTATTATTTCAACGGTGTTTTGACTTTCTCGACTCCTCAAGTAGGTTCCTAAATGAAATCCCAAAACTTGAGCCAAGCTCTTTTCACCCGTAAAGGCTATTCCGTATTTTGAATCGTTAATTATCAAGTTGGTTCTCAAAGTGTTTACATTAGGAAGAATCGAAATGGCTTCCCTGTCATGACCATTTTGATCTATCGAGTTTTTGAGAAAGTTCCAGGGGTGACTATCACTTTCTGCCAAGTTATACCAGCATCTGCGGTGTATTTAATTTCGTTATTTTTTGAATCGATGTTGTATATGCTGTTATACGTGTCTAAATTAATAAGTGCCAATTCGTAGCTTTTTTCAGGGTCCAAATGAATCGGAGTATTTAGATTTTATGTCAAGTCAGAGTCTTTGCCAGTGAGAATAAAAGAACAAGAGTCCATTTCTTTTTTTTTAATTCTCTTTTTTCATCCGATAAACAGCGTCATATGAGGTAGCAAAAAGCACTTTCCGCACTGCTCCAGATGGAAGAAATAAGGCCCACCAGATCGACAACAACGAAAAAAAGGTTGTAAACCCCCACTTTGATCATGTGAACGGAAGTAACGTTATTACCCCCAATTCGACCCCGTAACCGGAAGTAACGTGGTCCAGATCGGCGAAAACGTATGAACGGTAATACAAGGCACAATTCCACCCTCCGCCATCTTGATGAATATAATAAAAAAAGGTTTATCAGCCGATCGGAAGTGGTATCGTAGGACCCTCCTCCAGATCGACGAAAGCCGAAAAAAGGTAGCCTCCAGTTCGATGAACCCACACTTTTCATCAGGTGCACCCCCATTTTGACCGGAAGTGGCATCGTAGCAACCCTCCTCCAGATCGACGAAAGCCGGGAAAAAAGGTAGTCCTCCAGATTGATGAACCCCACTTTTCCTCAGGTGAGCGGAAGTGCATCATTACCCCCATTTTGATCAGGTGAGTGGCATCATAGCAACCCACCCTCCTCCAGATCGACGAAAAAAGGTAGTCCTCTAGATTGATGAAGAACGATTGATGAAGAACGCACTTTTCATCAGGCGACCGAAAGTGCATCATTACCCCCACTTTTATCAGGTGACCGGAAGTGGGGGGGACTAGCTGACTCAATATCGTATTTTACCCTACTCATGATTCTCAAAGAATGTCGTTCAAAAACTACTCTCACAACCCGCAGGAAAGTGTCATTGTCCCTCCCAGTTTGGCTAGTCAGGAGGATGGGGTTGATTGTTAAGCAATATCAACAGTTCCAAGATGATGTGCTCCTGATCAAGGGATGGAAACATCTTAACAATGTCAAAAGAGACGAATTCATGGTGGGACTTTGTATCCTTCCAGGTCCTGAACAATTTTGAGGGCCATGGGGGGTTGTGTGCTTCCCAGCAGACAATTCTTTAACGATTGGTTTTTTATTTTTCGCACTTGGTGTGTTTAATATTTTCAGCCACTTGGTGTGGGATTTGGTGCAGCTTTCCTGCTCGTAATGATCCTCAGAATATATCCTCAGATGCAATTGGTTGCATCGGTTTAGCTGAAATAAGTTCCCTGAAGAATTTGTTGACACGAGCTGTATATTTAGGTTAATTCTGTGCAATGGGTTGATTTTAATCGAGCAATAATTAGAGTCGGCAGTGATCTCTTTGAGTATGTCGGTTTTCAGTTTGGAAGCAACCGTTACAAACGTGGCATTACAGTACTCAGCATGACAAATTGCAATGGAGGCATTGGACCTGAGTGCCATCAAAGAAGTAATTTCTTTAATGAATAAATTGGGGATAAAGTGCTTATTGTGGTTGCGAAAATGGCTTTCCCCCAGACTTCAGAAATGTTCGGACCAAAGCTAAGCCCTGTTTCCAGCTTAACACAGAACCGTGGTGCCAAAGTAATTAAAATAGGTGTTGGGACGTATTTAAGATCCTTCTTAAGCAAACTAAGCGTGCTGCATCAAGAGTATTATTCGAAAGGTTATGAAGTCAAAGGTTCTTTGGGAAAGAATTAAACTTTGACGTTGACGTCTGGGACTGCTGTACATGCACATGGAAGGGCAAAGGAGTTGAAAATCAAGAATCGAATGCAGTTTTAACTGCGATTTACTTTGCAAACACTATAAAGTGAGTGCCAAGCCGTCACATAAAGCAGTCAGGCATCTGACAAAAATATTTACCAGAAATTCATGTGAAATACGTTTAAGTTTACTTGCCTGGGATTTCATGGTTAAATTGAGGCCTGCATAATGCTGCATATTAAAGGCACGGACAGTAACTAAACCTGCCTTGTTCAACAATTTCTAGGTGTGGGAGTTGCAGAACGTATTTTTTTGGACAGTGACAGCGGGATCATACCATGAAATGTGCAAGCTTTAAGAAATTTTATTTTTTCACCTAAATTGATGATAATGCAGCATTCCTTCGAAATGTGCCAAAAATTAAGAAAGTCATCTGCAGAAATAAATGAGCGAACCCACTTAAAAATGGGATGCTTAGGAATAAACATTTTAAACTTACAAGAAAGGCTTAAGGTAAGATAACACGCTGAAAACACACTTCACGGATTAAAGAGGGAAAAAAGCCAAGTGTGCTACATAAAGTTTCAAACAAAGTTTCGAAAAAATACGTTTTTCGTCATCAGGTTCCTGTAATAAAAATTCCATGGCGAAGCCACAAGTCATCAACAGTTAAGTGGTATACATTAAAGAGAGAAAAACGAAGTAAAAACCACAATTTACTTTCTCAGAAGAGGCAGAAAGAGTGCGAAAATTGGGCCCCATCAGCTCCTGGGAAAGCCAAGTTGAACTGAATGCAAATGAGTGCGACTGAATGCTAATTCGGGTACTTGCATTGTCATGGCGTGGTCCACTTTAGGAATATGGGTTTACTTTGCGTTATAATTTTTCCTCTGTAATTTTGCATTTTTAGAATTTTAATAATAGGGAAATATCCTTTATGAAATTCACTATCCAGAATTAAGTGGTTGCAGCCTATTAGTTGATACGTGTGTATGACTAGTGCTTCCAAATTAATGCTTGCTCTAGTCTGATTTTCTTTAAATAAGACTTGGACTTGTTCCAGGCAGGGGTGTGCGCATTGGCAAAACAATCTGGTGAATAAGTTGTAGTAAATGAGATTAAACGCAACGTATCACACACCACTACCCGACATCTTCTTCATAATGAATTCCGATATGTCTTGCTAAAGTACGAACACAATGGATACAAACTCGGGTATGTTGACCAACTGATTTCTAGAGCTTTAAAAAAAACAAAAAAAAATTCCCCCCCCCCCCCCAGCAATTTTTTTTAAATTTGCCGTATCTACAAGGGGTCACAGAAATTCTCAGAATAAAACTTGTGGCCAGGCATATTAAGTTGGTATCCAATAACCATCGAAATGTTAAGCAAATCACATTGCACCATCAAAACAATAGCAAAGCAAACGATGTTGTGAATGCCCGAAGCACTGTATACCGAATTCCTTGCAGGGATGATGCATGTACAGCCAACAAAAATTTAAGGAACGCCTGGGCTCTAATAAATCGAATTTTAAACTAAAAGTACAATCTAACTCCCTCGCTCAACACTGCTTAAACACAGGAAATTTACCACATCGTTTTGCCACTAGGCACACCCCTCACCTTTGACCAAGTCCAAGTCCTAGTCCTATTTAAAGAAAAAGTGACTAGAGCCTGCATTAATTTGGCAACAGTATTTATATAGAAACACTAGTTATATGCAGGTATTAACCATTTAGAAGGAATGCTGCATTAACGTCAATTTAGGCAAGACATTTTAATTTCTTGAAGCATGCACATTCAGTGTGAACCCACCGTCATTGTCCAAAGAAACTTGTATTCCGTAATTCCCACGCCCAGAAATTATCCAGGGATATGTTCAGCACTGTCCGTGCTTTTAACCTGCATCATTACGCAGACCTGAATAATTTAACCATGAAATTCGAAGCATGTTAAATGTGTTTTACTTGAATTTCTGGCACAGATTCTTATCAGATGTCTTGCTGCTTTACGTGACCTATTGGCACTCACTACTAAATAAATCGATACGTTAAAACTACATTCTATTCTTGATTCTCAATTCCTTCGCAATTCCCAAGTCCATGCACTGCAGTCCACGTCACTGGACGTGATCAAGGCACCGCTTCCACGGGGGCGGCGGGGCGGGGGGGGGCCGGGCCCGGAGACCAAGACTTCCAAAGTTTCGGTTTTTCCGAAAGAACCTTTGGCTTCATAACCTTTTGAGCAATACTCTTGATGTAGCCACACTTAGTTTACATGAGAAGGATCCAATGTATCCACTGCTACTTGTTGCGCTGACAAGTGTAACACCATGGTTGTAATGGGTAATTCCAAACTGAAAACCAGCATACTCAAAGAGCTCACTGCCAACCCTAATTATTGTGCAACTAAAATTAACCCATTGAACAAATACACAGCTCGTGTCAAAAAATTCTTTAGTGAACTTATTACAGCTATACAGACACAATCCAATGTGCTTGAAAAATTCCACAAAATGGAACAACGACCCCCTTGTAGTTTCCTTCTGAGAATCATCATGAGTGGAAAAGCTGCACCAAATCTCGAACTGGCTAGAATCATTAAACCAATCCTTAAAGAACTGTCCGCTGGGGGTGCATGTCCCTCAGCGACCTGAAAATTATTCAAGACCTGGAGGTATACAAGGTCCCACGAGGGTATGAATTCAACATGTTTAAGTTGTTCCCGTAACACGATAAGGAGCATATTATCTCGGAATTGTCGAAATTGCTTAACAATCATCCCCATCCCTATTACTAGCCAAAATGGGATTGTATAATGACACTTTCCTCCGGGTTGTGGGAGTAGTTTTTGAAGCTACATTCTTTGAGTGTCAAGGGCACTTTTACAAACCGATCAACGGTGTGCTGATGGGTACATACTTTTGCGACAAAGTACTAAATTCCGTGGATAATACCCTTTTAAAAAAGGTTTCCACATATTAAATACTGTAAGAGGTACAAAGACTACAGTTTAGCACTTTTTCAATAAAAGCTTAAGGAGGTAGCACTCCTGTTCTTTAACAGTTTTGTTAAATCGCTCAGATACACCATGGAAAACTCGGACAATTGAGAAATCCTATTTTTATATGTCAATGTTATCATAAATCGTGAAAACCTTGTTGAATTTACCAATTTTAGGAAGAGTATGCAATCCTCTCGTACTTTGCACTGTAACTCTTATGTTGACGTGCATTACAAAAGTAATGTTTTAATAAATGAGATTAAATGCCACTAACCAAGATCTTCTTCATAGTGAATTTCGGTGTATCTTCCAAAATTACGTCGACAATGGATACCCACTCGAGTATGCTGGTCAAATGATTTCTGCACCATAAAAAACGAAAAAAGCTCCCCCTCCTCCTCAGCAACCTTTTTAATTTTATCGTATGTACAAGAGGTCACAGAAAATCTCAGAACGACCAGCAATATTACTTTGCTATCCAATAGCCATCCAAACATTAAGCAAATCGCATAGCACCATCAAAACAATAGCAAAGCAGACAATATTATGAACACCCGAAACACAGAATACCGAATTCCTTGCAGGGATTATGCATGCACACCACGTATGTTGATCACAACCAACAAAAACTGAAGGAACGATTAGCCTCTCCTAAATAGAATTTTAAACCAAAAGTTGAAGCTAACTCTCTTGTGCAATACTGCCTACACACGGAAATTCACCAGATCGTTTTACCATTGTGCACACCCTTGCCATGGGCCAAGACGAAGTCTAATTTAAAGAAAAACAGACTAGAGCCTAAATTAATTTGGAGGCACTAGTTATACACCAACATCAACCCACTAGTCCTCGACCGCATAATTCCAGATAGTACATTTCATAAAGAATATTTCCGTATTATTAAAAACCTAAAACTGGCAAATTACAAAAAAAAAGTAAAATGTACAAACTGTAACTTAGCAAGAATATAAAACTATCTCTTTGTTTTTCAGTTTGATAAGCCAGGAATTTCTAACAGTCTGAAGCTTTGGATGACTTCAGATTGGTGAGCCAAGTAAAGTGACAAAATTAAATTCTATCTGGGATATTGAATCAAAATGGCAAATTTCATCCTCACCTAGCTCCCATTCTATCTACATTAAACAAATTATTGTCACTTAAAACTCCTTGGGTTTCGAACGAAAAATATAAAAAAGCATTTAAAAGGGCAAAGACACAAACGTTTTGGCACAGTATAATCCGACATTGCCTGTCAAATTAGGATGCTCCCAGTCGCCAGTGAAGTCGGCGTGTCACGGATGCATGTCATGCCTTCCGTTGAAGATAGTCTTATAGCTTTTGTTTCTCACTCACTGAGAACAGCCGAACTTGACTATGCGTAGTTCGAACAGGAAACATTACCGATAGTGTTCGGGGTTAAGAGGTTTCAGCAGGCTTTTTTTATTAGGAGATTCATTTTGAAGACAAATCAAAAAGATTTACTGTAGGCATTCAGTAGCAAAGTGGCCATTCCAGCTATGGCAGCTACGCAAATTCAACGTTGGGCAATTCACTTCAATGTATACGATTTTGAGCTGCAGCATATTCCTTGCAATAAAAACAGATATCAGCTTTTTATCATGTATGGTATGCATGACTCATACTAGCCTCCTTCCAAACGCACACTGGAGTGGAAAGTATAGGTTATCGCCCGCGTCCGAATGCTGAGAACTAACAATGTTGAAGGACGCACTGAGCGATTGTTGGCTCTTTACACAAGGAAAGCAGATGATAACTTACACTTTTAACTACCCATGTCAGCACTCAACACGACAATAAAGAAGGACACGATGTCAATAATGATGTAATGCATGTATTAACTCACCAATGCAAGGTAGAAGGGAATAAAACTTTTTCTTTCGCATAAAATGTTTATTTTGGATATGAATTGGTATATGAAGATTTGTTTGATTTGTCAAATAATTAAGAAATTTTGGAAGAGAGTACGTAATATGATCTTGGTGTTAGTCGTGTTGGAAGTCGGTGCACAGGGGGATACCTACATTGGATCTACTGGGTCAGAAGCTCTGTTTGATCCTTTTTGTCCGTTTATTTTGCGTTCTTGCCCTTTTGATAAAAACAGAGTCCCAAGACACAGCACGAACTTTGTGAGAGGTCCCCGGGGACCCTGAGCAAAGCAAGCAATAGCACCCAGAAGTCAGCATTCCCTCCTCTAAACCAAGTGAATGCTAGTTGGAAACCCATGACCGAACCAACTACAATACGTTACTTAAAAAAGTACCAGAAATTAATTCATGCAACAGAGGATTAATACACTTTTCTTTACTACAACTTCAACCATCTTTTGCATGGTGCTGCATTAAAGCAACATGCCACTTTTCATTCAAAAAGCAGAGTCCCAAGACACAGGATAAGCTTTGTGATGGGTACCCGGGGACACCGATCAAAAAGAACAGTGCCAACCAAATGGTCTGCATCCCCGCCTCAAAACCAAGTGCTCCTACCTTAACTCTTTCTTGCATGGCACTGCATTAAAACAATACGTCACTTCCCAGTCAAAAAACAAAGTCCAAAGACACAGCACGAGGTTCTGAGAGGTTTCCCGAGCAAAGTGAGCAGTGGCTGATCAGTGATAGCATTTTGGAAAGCACTATAAAGGAAGTGCATTCTGGTTCGAAACATACCACCGCTATAATACTCAAAAAAGTACCATAAATTAATTCACCCAACAGAGGGTAAATCTACTTTTCTTAACTCCCACATTAACCCACTTTTGAATGGTGCTGCATTTAAGCCACATGCCACTTCTCGGTCAAAAAGTCTAGTCCTGAAACATAGCACGAGTTTTGTGAGGGGTCCCCGCAGACCGCAAGCAGAATGAACTGTGGCAGCCCAGTGGTCGGCATCCCTGCCTCCAAAGTAAGTGAATTCTGGTGCGAAACCCCCAATCGATACAGTTCTTAAAAAGAGTACCAGAGATTAATTCATGAAACCGAGGGTAAATACAGTTTTCGTTAATCCCACCTTAACCCTCTCTTGCATGGTGCTGCATTAAAACAAAGCGCTACTTCTCGGTCAAAAAGCAGAGTCCCAAAATACGGCACGAGCTTTGTGAGGGGTAGCCGGGGACCCCGAGCAATACGAACAGTGGCAGCACAGTGGTAATCATCCCCGCCTCCAAACCAAGTGATTACTATTTCGAAACCCACGACCGATAAGGTACTTAAAAAAGTACCAAACACTAATTCTTGCAACATAGGGTTAATACACCTTTCTTTGCTCCCACCTTAACCCTCTCTTGCATGGTGCTGCATTAAAGCAACATGCAACCAGTCAAAAAGCAGATTCCCAAGACACAGCACGAGCTTTGTAAGGGATCCTCAGTGACCCCTCACAAAGTGAGTAGTGGCACCCCAGTGGTCTTCATCCACGCCTCCAAACCAAGTGCATGCTGGTTCAAAACTCACAACTGAACCAACTACAATACTGTACTTAAAAATTACAAGAAATTAATTCATGCAACAGCGGGTTAATACACTTTCGTTACTCCCAACTTAACCCTCTCTTGCATGGTGCTGTAATAAAGCAACACGCCAATTTTCAGTCAAAAAGCAGAGTCCCAAGACAGAGCACGAACTTCATGAAGGATTTCTAGGGACCCCGAGCAAATCGAGCAGTGTCAGCCGAATGGACATCTCTTCCTCAAAACTAAGTGATTGCTGGTTCGAAACTCACGCCTGATACGGTACTTTAAAAAACACTTTAGATACACTTTAGATACACTTTTCTTTAATCCCACCTTAACTCTCTCTTTCATGGCGCTGCAATAACACCACTTGCCACTTCTCAGTCAAAAAGCAGAATCCCAAGACTTGGCATGAGCTTTGTGAGGGGTCCCCCAGGACCCATCACAAAGCGAGTAGTAGCGGTCGAGTGGTGTTCCTCTTCAGCTCCAAGCGCATGAGGGTTCGAAAACCACGACCGACCCAACTATAATATTCTACTAAAAATAGTACCTGAAATTATTTCATGCAACAGAGGGTTTGCATGAAACCCACAACCGATATGATACTTTAAAAAGTACCAAAAATTAACTCTTGCAACAGAGGGTTAATACACTTTTCATTACTCCCACCTTAACCCTCTCTTACATGTTGCTGTATTAAAGCAACACAACAATTTTTGGTCAAAAGACAGAGTCCCAAGACACAGCACAAGCTTTATGAAGGGTCCACGGGCACCCCGAGCAAATTGAGCAGTGGCAGTCCAGTGGTCAGCATCCCCTTTACCAAACCAAGTGAATGCTATATCGGAACCATCGTCCGATACGGTACTTAAATAGTACATTCATTCAACAGAGAGTCAATTAACTTTTCTTTAATCCCACCTTAACCCTCTCTTGCATGGTTGCCACTTCTCATTATAAAAATTAGAGACCCAAGATGTAACAGGAGCTTTGTGATACCCAAGCAACGCGAGCAGTGTCAGCCTAGGGGTCAGTACCCATGCCTCCAAACTAAGTGAATGCTGGGTTAAAACCCACGACCAATAATCCAACTACCATAAGGTGCTTAAGAATGCACCTGAAATTTATTTATGCAACAGAGGGTTAACACTTTACTCCTACCTTTACTCCCACTTTACTCCCACCTTAACCTCTCTTGTATGGTGCTGCATTAAAGAATCACGCCACTTATCATTCAACAGAGTCCCAAGATGCACCACGAGATTTGTGAGGCCCAAACAAAGCGAGCAGTGGCAGCCAGGGGGGCCAGCATCCCTGCCTACAAACTAAGCAAATGCTGGATTAAATCCTTCGACTAACCCAACTACCATAAGGTACTTAAAAAGCAACTCAAATCAATTTATGAAACAGAGGGTTAACACTTTACTTCCACCTTTACTCCCAGTTTACTCCCACCTTAACCTGCTCACGTATGGAGCTGCATTAAAGAAACGCGCAACTTATCGTTCAACAGAGTCACAAGGTGCACCACGAGCTTTGTGAGGCCCAAGCAAAGCGAGCAGTGGCAGCCAGGGGGCCAGCATCCCTGCCTACAAACTAATTGCATGCTGGATTAAATCCTTCGACTAACCCAACTACCATAAGGTACTTAAAAAGGACCCGAAATTAATTTATACAACAGAGGGTTAACACTTTACTCACACCTTTACTCCCACTTTACTCCCACCTTAACCTTCTCTTGTATGGTACTTCATTAAAGAAATAGGCCACTTATCGTTCAACGTAGTTCCATGATGCTCCACGAGCTTTGTGTGGCCCAAGCAAAGTGAGCAGTGGCAGCCTTAGGGCCTGAATCCCTACCTACAAACTAAGTGCATGCTGGATTAAATCCTTCGACTAACGCAACTACCATGAGGTAGTTAAAAAGCACCCGAAATTAATTTACGCAACAGAGGGTTAAAACTTTACTCCGGCCTCTACTCCCACTTTACTCCCACCTAAATCTTCTCTTGTATGGTGCTGCATTATATAAACACCCACTTATCGTTCAACAGAGTCCTAAGAAGCACCACGAGGTTTGTGAGTCCGAAACAAAGCGAGCAGTGTCAGCCAGGAGACCAGCATCCCTGCCTACAAACTAAGCGAATGCTGGATTAAATCATTCAACTAACCCAACTACCATAGGTACTTAAAAAGCACCCGATTTTAATTTATGCAACAGAGGGTTAACACTTTACTCCCTCCTTTACTCCCACCTTAACCTTCTCTTGTATGGTGCTGCATTAAAGAATCACGCCACTTATCATTCAACAGAGTCCCAAGATGCACCACGAGATTTGTGAGGTTCAAGCAAAGCGAGCAGTGGCAGCCAGGGGGCCAGCATCCCTGCCTACAAACTAAGTGAATGCTGGATTAAATCCTTCGACTAACCCAACTACCATAAGGTACTTAAAAAGCACCAGAAATTAATTTATGCAACAGAGGGTTAACATTTTACTCCCACCTTTACTCCTACTTTACTCCCACATTACTCCCACTTTACTCCCACCTTAACCTTTTCTTGTTTGGTGCTGCATTAAAGAAACACGCCACTTATCGTTCAACAGAGTCCCAAGCTTCACCATGAGCTTTGTGAGGCCCAAGCAAAGTGAGCAGTGGCAGCCAGGGGACCAGCAACCCTGCCTACAAACTAAGCGAATGCTGGCCTAAATCCTTCGACTAACCCGACTACCATAAGGTACTTAAAAAGCACCTGAAATTAATTTATGCAACAGAGGGTTTCCACTTTACTCCCAGCTTTACGCTCGCCTAAACCCTCTCTTCCATGGTGCTGCATTAAAGTAATACGTCACTTCTCGGTCAAAAAACAGAGTGCCAAGACACAGCACGAGCTTAACGAGGGAACCCCAGGGACCCCGAGTAAAGTGAGCATTGTCAGCCCAGTGGTCAGCATCCCTGCTTCCAAATCAATTGAATACTGGTATGAAACCCACGACCGATACGATCCTTTAAAAACTCACAAGAATTTAAATAAAGCAACAGAGGGCTAAACACTTTTCTTTAATCCCAAATTAATGCTCTCTTGCAAGGTGCAAAGCAACACGCCAATATTTAGTCAAAAAACGTAGCCTTGAGACCCAGCACGAGTTTTGTGAGGGATACCCAGGAACCCCGATAAAGTGAGCAGTGTCAGCCTAGTGGCCAGCATCCCTGCTTCCAAAGTAAGTGATTGATGGTTCGAAACCCACGACTAACCTAACTACAATATGGTACTAAAATATCAGATATCAGATAAAGACCAACTAAACTTCCATACATCAGGCAATCCTGGTTGTCCAAAACCCCCTAGCCAGAAGGTGCACCGGCACCACTTGATTATATGCAAAGTCGCACCCATGCCGACTAAGTGATCAACGCCATTGGGCATAACTTCTCACGACACAATGACCGGTCCCTTATTTCAACCTGTTTGATTGACTTTTCCACAGTCATCCTTTTCATCCATGATACAAAGTATACGATTGCATTTTCTTTTCCTTTCCTGTAGACTGTTTCTAAGCCTCTACAACCTACTCTCAACTCAACTCAACTCAACTCAGTACAAGAAATTTGTTATGAACACAACCGCAACCACAATGGTTCCTCTCCGCCGTCTGTTTTGGTGCAGGGTACCGTCGACCCTTCCACACCTTTTTCCCAGACCATATTATCCAAACCAGTGACTAACCTTGGTGATTCTCATGCCTGTGCTTTGCGTTGCAGCACACACTCAGAATCCACGACGTGGTGTTGGCCAAGGGCGTCGGTCCAAGCTATATTGAGTAGTACCCCACTTGTGCTGCAGAATGCGCACCCTGACTCCGACTTTGTACTATGCGCGGGTTCCAACAACCTAGACTCAGATCCTCCAAATAGGATAACGCACTTTATTGGCAACATTGCAAGTTTAATTAGGCAAGAACCACCACATGCTAGGATTTCTGTTGTGGGTATCTTCCCACGCCTCCTACGTGACCATCGCGAGACTGACAAAATTATTGATTTTTGATTGATCTACTGATCTATTGATCTACTGATTAAGAACTTGTGTATTGATTTGTGTGTAAACTTCGTATCCATCGATAAACAACTCTGTTTGGACCACACACTTTTCGCCCGGGATGGGATTCATCTCACGTCTCGTGGTAAACATGTGCTGCAAAATGAAATATTCAAGTTACATACGCCGACACCAAACTTGACTATGTAACAGGAAATATTTCCATGCTCTTACCTCTCGCAGTTTTTTCAAGTGTCGCCCAGCCCGCTAGTTCCACCAACCCTTCCCCTCCAACTACTGACACCTATTCTTTGTTCTGTCTTCTTCTTAATGCCTGCAGTATTCCCCAAAATTTAGGTTTTTTCCATGTTATTTTGGCAGTTGGGGCATATGATATCATCTTCGTGGTTGAGACGAGGCTTGATCACTCAACTACTGATGCGATGATCATAAGTGGTCACGGATACTCTGTGACCAGGTTTGATCGGGGTTCTAGGGGTGGAGGTGTGATGGCGCTTTCTAAAGGAGAGCTTGATGCTACAGCTAATCTAGCATAGGACGGTGTTGAAGCATTGTCTATCCGTCTCCCTCACCAGTGCCTAATTTTTATTCTGGGCTATCTACCAGACAGTCATTGTAACACGGCCATTATTTCCTTGTGTTCTTTCCTCTCCACTGCTATGGATCTTGGTTGTTCAAATGTCATCCTGGGTGATTTTATTTTGTCATCTGTTGACTGGGCCTCTTCTACGGCTACCAACCGCCCCCACTGTGATTTTCTAACTTTGATTTCCCCACTGGGCATGGTTCAGCTCGTCGAATTCCCCACATGGGGAAACAATATACTTGATCTTATTTTTTCCGGCAACGATCGTCTTATATACGGAATCCAACCTCTTCCAAATTTGGCCACTAGCGACCATGAAATGGTGAGTTTTTTTTGTCAACTGTGAACGTTCCTCGTTGAAGCCTGAAATCCATACTCAGGGGAAAATTACCTTTGCTTTTCTAAGGGACAAATTGTCCAGTATTAATTGGCTTCAATATCTTGGCTTCAGTAATGCTGACAGTGCCTGGATAGTTTTCCACAAACTTTTATTGGACCTGGTCGCGACGTGTAGAGGTAGACCCTGCTTTAAGTCAATGAGTGGTCATTTCAACCCTTCCCTACCTGTTCCTATTAAAAAACTTGATCGGTCCAAACTTACAGCATGGAGGACCTACAAAAAGTTTTCTAGCCCTTCAACCAAACTTGCATATTCACAGAGGCAAACTGCTTATGCAGTTGCAATTAATGATTGGCGAAACCAAAACAATGTTGCTGCCATTAGGGATGGTAGTCTATCTAGCTTGTTTCGTCTCTACAAAACTAAAATGCAATCGGCTCGTACCTTACCTCATTTTCTGGTTGATGGTGTTTACCTAACTTCTAATAAAGCCAAAGCCAAACTTTTAAATTCAACTTTTCTTTCCAATGTTGATACAGATAACGACGTTATCCCCCCATTTAACTGTGCGAGTCAGAGTGGTTGTAGTGTGGATCCTTGCATTGTTGACCCAGGTGGCATATCTGGCACCAAAATAACAGGGGATTGTACAAATGTTATTTTATGAACAGGTGGTTCAGGTATTGTCTTCCATTAAGCCCAGCCATGCAGTTGGTCCAGACGGCTTCTCTGCATATTTTTACAAGCAGCTCATCCACGAAATTTCACCTGTGTAAACCTTCATCTTTAATCTGTCCATGTCTACGGGTTCCATTCCTTCTATGTGGAGAACTGCTAAACTCATTCCGATTTATAAAAAGGGTGATACTTCAAACCCTACCAACTATCGGCCAACCACACTTACGGTTGTTCCATGCAAGATCATGGAAACCCTTATCCGTCAATCCTTACTTAAATTTCTTGAGGAGCAGAAGTTACTCGGTGGTGACCAGTTTGGTTTTCTGCCTGGCAGGTCTGCAGTGATGCAACTTTTCTTAGATCTTGACCTTTGGACTTCTGTGACCGACCTAGGCATCCCAATCGATGTCATCTATTTTGATTATATGAAAGCCTTCGAATCTGTTGTTCACTCAAAACTTCTACACAAACTAATGCTGCTGTCAGTTGGTGGAAATTTACTTGCTTGGCTTGCAGACTTCCTCTCATGTCGCAGGCAGCCTGTGGTGGTTGAATCCTCCAGCTCCAAATTTGCTCGGGTGGGTAGCGGGGTACTACAGGGATCCGTCCTGGGTCCGTTACTTTTTGTGATATATCTGAATAACTAGTCGCCATTTTGTGCTGATGATGCAAGGCCATGCTTCAAATTCGCGAACGATCTTAAAATTTGTTCAACTATCTATTGTTTCAACGATGGTTACTTTTTAAATTCAGATGTGAGCATTATCCAATGATGGTCGGAGCTGTGGCAAGTCCCTCTGTCCAGAGAAAAATGTGGTGTTTTTCATATTGGCTCTGCAAACCCACATTTGAAGTATACTCTGGCGTCATCCGATCTTTCAGTCTTGGATACTTTTGAAGGACCTGGGAATCTGGTTTTCTGTAAATCTAAAATTTTCATTACATTGCTCCAAAATTTCGGCCCAGGCCTACCGTCGCCAGGCCGTGGTTAGGCGGTGTTTCGTGAAGTCTCATTTTTCTACCTTAGGTTGGGCGTTTAAGGTTTACGTTCGTCCTCTGCTCGAATACACAAGCCCTGTATGGTCACCGTATCTCCTACACGACATTGACTGCCTGGAGGCTTTTCAACGTCATTTCAAAAAACGTGTAACTAACCTTAGAGATCACCCTCCTGCTGATCGTCTATCTAGATTGGGACTTCAGCCACTCGAGTTACATTGGATTTGGGCCGACCTTGCACTGACTTTTCGAATTGTACGGGGAGAGTTGCCAATCAACCTTCCCTTTTTCGATTTTTCTTTAGCTACACAGAGAAGGGGCCACTCTTATAAATTGAAGGTCGCCGAATCACGAATAAACTGCCGGAGGCATTTTTTTGCTCTCTGTGTAGTCAAGATCTGGAACTCGCTTCCGGAGTGTGCTGTATCTGCCACCTCTGTCAGTGCCTCTCCGAGGATCATTCGCAAATTACCACTTGACCATTTTCTAAGGCGGACCTATTAAACAGTTTTTTACTTAATTTTATTCTCTCTTTTGGGTGCGGCGTAAGCAGCCTTGCGCCCTGCTGGTAACCTTGCTTACCAGCAAAAGATATCATTATTATTATATTATAAAAAAAGACCAGAAATTAATTCATGCAATTGAGGGTAAATAAACTTTTCTTTATACCCACCCTAAACTTCTTTTGCATGGTGCTGCATTAACGCAACATGCCACATCGCCGTCAACCAGCAGAGTTCCAAGACACAGTACGACCTTTGTTAAGGAATGCAGCCCAGTGGTGAACATCCCCACCTCCAAACTAAGTGAATGCTGGTTCGAAACCCACGGCCGACCGAACTATTCGTACTTAAAAAAAAGACCATAAATTAATTCATCAACAGATGGTTAATACACTTTATTCCAACCTTTACTACCAATTTACTCCCACCTTAACCCTCTCTTGCTTGGTACTGTATTAAAGCAACACGCCACTTCTCGGTCAAAAAACAGAGTCCCAAGAATGTACAGCACGAGCTTTATGAGGGGTCCATGGGTACCCCGAGCAAAGTGACCAGTAGCAGCCCAGTGGTCAGCATCCCCTTTTCCAAACCAAGTGAATGCTGGATCGGAACTATCGTCCAATACCGCACTTAAAAATTAATATAAATAAATAAATTCATGCATCAGAGCGTTAATACACTTTTCTTTAATCCCACCTTAACCCTCTCTTGCATGGTTGCCACTTCTTATTATAAAGAAATAGAGACCCAAGATGCAGCAGGAGCTTTGTGAGGCCCAAGCAAAGCGAGCAGTGGCAGCCCAGGGGTCAGCATCCCTGCGTCCAAACTAAGTGACTTCTGGTTTAAAACCCACGACCAACCCAACTAGAATAAGGTGCTTAATAAAGAACCCAAAAATAAATTATGCAACAGAAGGTAACACTTTACTCCCACCTTTACTCGCACTTTACTCCCACCTTAACCTTCTCTTGTTTGGTGCTGCATAAAAGAAACACGCCACTTCTCGGTCAACAGAGTCCCAAGACACAGCATAGGCTTTGTGAGGGATCCCCAGGGTCCGTGAACGAAGCGAGCAATGGCAGCCTAGTGGTCAGCATCATCATCTGCAACTCCGTGAATGCTGGTTTGAAACCTACGACCGATACGGTTCCTTAAAAATGTACCAGAAGTTATCTCATGCAATAGAGGTTATACAATTTTCTTTATTCCCACCTTAACCCTCTTTTACATTTTGCTGCATTAAAGTAACACGCAACTTCTCGAAAAAAAATTCCAAGACACTGGATAAGCTTTATTATTGGTACACGGGTACCACGAGCAAAGCAACCAGAGGCAGCCCAGTCACCAGATCCCTGCCTGCAAACTACGAAATTACTGGTTCGAAACCCAAGAGCGATACGGTACTTAAAAAAAGTACCAGAAATTAATTCACGCAACATAGGTTTTATACACTTTTCTTTACTCTTACTTTAACCCTCTTTTGCATGTACTGCATTAAAGCAACACGGGCCACTTCTCGTTCAAAAAACAGTGTCCCAAGACACAGCACAGGCTTTGTGGGGGACCCCGGCGACCCCAACCAAAGTGAACAGTAGCAGCCCAATAGTCAAAATCCCCGTCTCCAAACCAAGTGAATGCTGGTTCGACACTCACAACCGATAGGGAATTAAAAAAGTGACAAACATTAATTTAAGCAACCGTGGGTTAACACACTTTTCTTTACTCTGACCTTACCCCTCTCTTTAATGGTGCTGTATTAAAGCATTATGCCACTTTTCGGTCAAAAAACAGAATCCCAAGACACAACACCGGCTTTGTGAGGGGTGCCCAGGGACACCGGGAAAATCCAGCAGTGGTAGTCCAGTAGTAAGCATCTCCGCATCTAAACCAAGTGAATGCTGCTTCGAAGCCAACGACCAATACATTATTTTAAAAAGCACCAGAAATCAATTCATGCAACAGAGGGTTAATACACTTTTCTTTACTCCCACCTTAGCGCTCTCTTGTATAGTGCTCCATTAAAGCAACGTGCAACTTCTTCGTCTCCAAGCAAAGTTGGAACTCACGAACTTTCGTATGGTCCCTGGGGCGATCAGTGGCAGCCCAGTGGTCAGTTAGCATCCCCGCCTCCAAATGAAGTGAATGCTGTTTCAAAACCCACGTCCAATACGGTACTTAAAAAAGTAGCTGAAATAATTTCATGCAACAGAGGGCAAACACACTTTTCATTACTCACAACTTTACCCTCATTTGCAAGGCGATGTATTAAAGCAACATGCCTCTCCTCCGTCAAAAAGCAGTGTCCTAAGACAAAGCACGAGCTTTGTGAGGGATTCCAGGTGACCCTGAGCAAAGCAAATAGTGGTAGCGCCCAGTTGATAGCATCCCCGCATCTCTACCAAGTGAATGCTGCATTCGGATCAGTTAAACCTAACCTTAAACATCAAACGAGTTCGTTTTTGTTTTCTAATTCATGACACTTTGATGTACTACATACTTGGTTTTCTGTACTCGTTGCAAACGCACTGAATTTCACTCGCTTAGCTCGCTCATTCAGTGCAAGTCTTTCTTCTGGAAGCTGGTTTGTTCGTTCTCTTTTTCAACGGCTTTGGCTTTTATTTGCAATAGGACAGCAAACCAAATGGTCAACGGACATTTTAGCTATAACACGGGAGGGTGACATCATACTACTATATAAACTAATTTGTAATCTACATCATTAAGGACTTATGATGTTAGTGTGTTTGTACCTCTACTCCTCCGAGACCAAAGCACCTACAAAGATAGGAGTAGGACCAAACGAAAGATAATTAAATATCTCACACTATAGGCCTATTTTCATCGCTGTAACTTGATATTATCACCCTCAAATATGCGAAAGAACCTGAAAAAGTAACGTCAAAGTTTTTTTAACCCTCTTCATGTTTGTTCATGACGTCATAGTTTGTTCATGAAAATCTCCTCGAGCAAAGAGGCATGATCTGGAGCACAGCGAGACGCAGCCAAATGAGCCGAAAAAATAACCTAAAAGAACAACGCATTTTGCAACACACCACATTCAGGTCTTAAAATTGGTTTTATATTAACTGACTTGATGCATGGAAAAATCAAACCAATAGATTTGGTTTTAAAACGATGTCAAACATTCGTGTTTCTGAAGCACGGAGTTGCATGGATTGAACGAGCAAAGCGAGAGATTTCCACATAAACTAAACCTATTTAATTTGTGTTTCGCTTTGCTCTATCAACTTTCATCTCTCACCTACGTAGGGGATTACATCTGACGTTTCTCCAAGTAAGAGATCACCAGAAAGCGAAGTCATAAGACGCCCATGGAAAAATCTTTACTGAGCAGGAAGTAAAGAACAATATTCTTAAAATAAGAAAAACAAGCAAACCCATGTCAACTGTATACTAACACAAATTACAAGTGGTGTGTGGTTCTTGGCGGCTACATCGATTCAGTCACGTTCTAAGGAAAGTTTGTGCTGATTGAGTGAGCGAAGCGAACGAAAATCAGCGTTCGTCATCAGAAACAGCTCTTTTCTGATAAATTGCTTGATCTTAACTTTTTACTTGACTCCTTGAAAAATAGTATTGACCTTCTCTCGAGATAACCGATATCGCATACTACACTGATATAATTTGCTTGATCGTTTTTTTATGTGGAAGGACTGTCTGTATCATAGTGCTGCAGCAAGAAATCTCCTCGAGCGTAGCGAGACGACGCGGAATGAGCGAGCGAAGCGAGCGACTCCGCTAGTCTACATAATTAAAATCATACGATGTGCGTGCGTGCGTGCGTGCGTGTGTGTTTGTACCTCTACTCCTCCGGAACCAAAGCACCTACAAAGACGGGAATAGGACCAAACGAAAAATAATTAAATTTCGCTTGTAATAGGCCTATTTTCATCGCTGTAATGTTATATTATCACTCTCAAATAAGCGAAAAACCCTGAAAAACTAACGTCAAAGTTTTTTTTAACCCTCTTCAAGTTCGTTCATGACGTCATAGTTTGTTCATGATAACCTCCTCGAGCGAAGGGAGTAGATCTGGAAAAGGATGCACGGAGGACGTATTTTGCAACACACCACATATACATCTAAAATTGGTTTTGTATTAACTGACTTGAGGCATGGGATATCAAAACAATAGATTTGGTTTTAAAAGGGTGTGAAACATTCGTGTTTCTGAAGCACGGAGGCGCGGGGATTGAAAGAGCAAAGCGAGAGATTTCCACATAAAATAAACCTTTTTAATTAAATGTGTCCCGCTTTGCTCTATCGTAGGAGCATCGTAGGAGATTACATCTGACGTTCTGCAGATGTATCTCCAAGTGAGGGATCATGAGAAAGTAAAGTGATAAGACGCCCATGGAAAAATCTTTACTGAGCAGGACGTAAAGAACAATATTCTTAAAGTAAGTAAAACAAGAAAACCCATATAAAGTGTATACCAACACAAATTACAAGTGATGTGTGGTTCTTGGTGGTTACATTGATTCAGTCACGTTTCTGAGGAAATGTTTGCGCTGATTGAGTGAGCGAAGCGAACGAAAATCAGCGTTTGACATCAGAAACAGCGCTTTTCTGATAAATTGCTTGATCTTTTCGCTTGACTCCTTGGACGTAAAAAAATAATACTGACCTTCTCTCGATATAACCGATATCGCATTCTACACTCTTATAAATCGCTTGATCGTTTTTTTATGTGGAAGGGCTGTCTGTATCATAAGTGTTGCAGCAAGAAATCTCCTCGAGCGCAGCGAGACGACGCGGAATGAGCGAGCGAAGCGAGCGACTCCGCTAGTCTACATTAGTAAAATCATATGATGTGCGTGCATGCGTGCGTGCGTGTTTGTACCTCTACTCCTCCGGTACCAAAACACCTACGAAGATAGGAGTAGGAAGAAACGAAAGATAATTAAATATCGCACAGTATAGGCCTATTTTCATCGCTGTAACTTGATATTATGACCCTCAAATAAGCGATAGAACCTGAAAAACTAACGTCAAAGTTTTTTTACCCGCATAATGTTTGTTCATGACGTCATAGTTTGTTCATGAAAACCTCCTCGAGCGAAGAGAGATGATCTGGAAAAGGATGCACGGAGGACGTATTTTGCAACACACCATAATTGGTGTGTGTTAAAATTGGTTTTGTGTTAACTAATGAATTGATGAGTTGATGCATGGAAAAATCAAAACAATAGATTCGGTTTTAAAACGGTGTCAAACATTCGTGTTTCTGAAGAAAGGATGTGAGAATGGATGGATGGAAGGAAGGATGGAGGAAAGGAAGGAAGGAATGAAGGAATAAAAAATTGATGAATGGAAGGATGGAAGGAAGGAACGAATTAAGGATGGATGGAAGGAAGGACATATGGATGGAATGTAGGATGGAAGGAACGATAGAAGAGTGGATGGAAGAAAAGAAGAAATGATGGATGGAAGGATGAAGGGAAGGATGAAGAAAATGAAGGAAGGATGGATGGATGGAAGTATGGAAGGAAAGGAAGGAAGGAAGGATGGGTGAATGGATGGAAGGATGGTTGGATCGAAGGAAGGATGGAAGGAAGGAAGAAAGGTTGGATGGATGGATAGAAGGAAGGATGGATGGATGGAAGGAGGGATGGGTGGAAGGAAGGGTGGAAGGAAGGAAGGAAGGAAGGAAGGAAGGAAGGAAGGAAGGAAGGAAGGGTGAATGGAAGGATGGGTGGACCTGAATGTGTATCAACTACCTTGAGGCCTGGAAAAAAACAGACCCATAGACCTGGTTTTATAAGGGCGTCATTTTCTTGGATTCTGAAGCACGGAAACATTCGTGTTTCTGAACCTCGGCAGTGCATGGATTGAGCGAGCAAAACGAGTGATTTCCACGTAAACTAAAACTTTTCAATGTGTGTCTCGCAATCTTTCATCTCTCACCTTCGTAGGAGATTATGTCTGACGTTGTGTAGATGTTTCTCCAAGTGAGGGATCATCAGAAAGTAAAGTGATAAGACGTCCATGGAAAAGTCTGTACTAAGCAGGACGTAACGAACAGTATTCTTAAAATAAGTAAAACAAGAAAACTTATATAAAGTGTATACTAACACATTACAAGTGACGTGTGGTTCTTGGTGGTTACATTGATTCAGTCACGATTCTGAGGATATGTTTGCGCTGATTGAGTGAGCGAAGCGAACGAAAATCAGCGTTTGACATCAGAAACAGCGCTTTTCTGATAAATTGCTTGATCTTTTTGCTTGCCTCCTTGGACGTAAAAAAATATTGGCCTTCTCTCGAGATAACCGATATCGCATTCTACACTCTTATAAATCACTTGATCGTTTTTTATGTGAAAGGTCTGTCTGTATCATAACTGTTGCAGCAAGAAATCTCCTCGAGCGTAGCGAGACGACGCGGAATGAGCGAGCAAAGCAAACGACTCCGCTAGTCTACATAATTAAAATCATATGATGTGCGTGCGTGTTTGTACCTCTACTCCTCTGGAACCAAGACATCTACAAAGATGGGAGTAGGACCAATCGAAAGATATTTAAATTTCGCTCCTAATAGGCACATTTTCATCGCTGAAACTTAATATTATCACCCTCTAATATGCGAAAGAACCTGAAAAACTAACGTCAAAGTTTTTTTTAACCCTCTTCATGTTTGTTCATGACGTCATAGTTTGTTCATGAAAACCTGCTCGAGCGAAATGAAATGATTTGGAGAAGGATGCACGCAAAAAAATAACTTAAACGGACGACGTATTTTGCAACGTAACACATACAGATATTAAAATTGGTGTTGTATCAACTGACTTTATGCATGGAAACCTGGTTTTAAAACGGTGCCAAACGTTCGTGTTTCTAGAGCACGGAGATGAGTGGATTGAGCAAGCAAAGTGAGCGATTTCCACGTAAACTAAACCTTTTCAATGTGTGTCTCGGTTTGCTCTCTCTCAATCTTTCATCTCTCACCTTCATAGGGGATTACATCTGACGTTCTGCAGATATTTCTCCAAGTGAGGGATCATCAGAAAGTTAAGTAATAAGACGCTCATGGAAAAATCTGAACTGAGCAGGACGTAAAGAACCATATTCTTAAAATAAGTTAAACAAGAAATCCCATATAAAGTGTATACTAACACAAATTACAAGTGATGTGTGGTTCTTGGCGGTGATAATGAATCATTAACGTTTCTGAGGAAATGTCTGCGCTGGTTGAGTGAGCGAAGCGGACGAAAATCAGTGTTTGTCATCAGAAACAGCGCTTTTCTGATAAACTGCACCCTTACATCTATTACACCCTTATAATTTGCTGATCGTTGTAGCAAGAAATCTCCTCGAGCGTAGGGAGACGACACGGAATAAGCGAGCTAAGCGAGCGACTCCGCTAGTGGTTTGTATGTAACTGACTTGATGCATGGAAAAAACAGACCCGTAGATCTGGTTTTAAAATGGAGTCAAACATTCATGTTTCTGAAGCACGGAAATGCGTGGATTGAGCGAGCAAAGTGAGCGATTTCCATGTAAACTAAACCTTTTCAATGTGTGTTTCGCTGTGTTCTATCAATCTTTCATCTCTCACCTTCGTAGGGGATTACTTCTGGAGGAGAAGACGTACAAAATGGGCAAACAAACAAATCGTATGTTTTGAATGATATAGATGAAATGCAGCCGTGCTTACGAATGTGATGGACGAACTGTGAGAATAATTACAATTAGTTTGCGTCGAAATAATCAGCACATGATTTTGTGATGCTCTTGGATTCCAAGAAATTACTGGAAGCATGGATTGACGCGCACGTAGCTCTCGAATAGCCAGACTGTTGGAATGATTTTTGGTTATCATTGTTTATGCAGTGAAGCCTTACGAAAAACGTGTACTGCACTCTATTTGCATGATCGTTTTAGATGTGGAATGTCTGTCAGCAGCAAAAGAGTATCAGCATGAAAGCTGCTCGAGCGAAGCGAGCGACTCCGCTAGTAAGTATAATGCTTCCTCTTCACGTTTCCTCAAAGTGCGGTCGAATTGTTGACTCATCAGCATTTTTAGCATTTGTTTGACTTTTAAGTCTGCGCCTTGCAGCCAGCGTTTCCTGATTGGGATTATTGCCTAATAACAATGTTTAAAACAATGTAAAACAATGAAACATATCTTTCAGGGCACTGTAACTCCGGAATAGAGTGACCAATTGAAATTTCTATTTCTATAAAGGGCACATCTCCAGAATTAGACCTTTCGCATGAACTAAGAACCAGCTTTTTAGAACAAAGAGTTCATTCTAAAGAGACCATTGTTAAACGTGTCCAAAGAAGTCCATCATCGCCATAGGCATCACCATCACATAAAGCAAAAATGAAACTCACGATTCCTGCTCAAGTCCAATTCTGCGAAGTGAGAAATCGGAGATTAATAAAATTTACTAAGCTAAACAAAGCTTATGTACTAAAAAGGCGGTGATGAAATTAAGCATCGTACTTTCGGCTTTACCGAGATCAATTACCCTTACGGTAGCCGTTACTAATAATTTCAAAATGACCACCGAATTTCATTATTGCGACTATTACAGACCAACGGCAGGGATGGAGCATTCATTGTTTCAGCTGGTGTCAACTATTTCGTCAATGTCTGAAATTAAAGGAAATCAGACCATAATCAGCTTAAATTACAAATGGCTGAATTATTTTATTATGAATTATACGAAGACTAAGAGCAACGATGCCGCATTCATTGTTTCAATTCTCATCAATTACTCCGTCTAAGTATAAAATTTGAAATATATTGGACGATAATAAGCATAAATTTAAAATGGTTCACTAACTTCTAGAGGCATCCATTACAGATTAATTGCGACAATGGCAGTTTCATTCTTTCAGGTGCTACAAACTATTTTACTCTTTGTTCTAAATTTGAAAGAAATGAAACATTGACCATAATTTCACGACGGTAACATTACAGATCGCTTGTGAAGATGGTACTTTTATTGTTTCAATGGAGTCATCTATTTCATCTACGTTTTATATTTGAAGATGATCCGATGATAATTTCCACAAAATCAAAATAGCTGCCAAATTACAACATAGCTACTACAATATATTAACAACAACCAAGATACGTTTATTAATTTTTTTTATTAACTACTTCATCTACATGGAATATTTGAAATAAATCGGAATTTCCTAACTGGTAGACACGCTTTAGAAGCATAGCTTGATTCAACAATAGATTGTTGGATTTGCATCTGCACTGAACAGTGATAGCAGTTATGCATGCTGTGATATATGATCAAGACACACGCTATACTGTCGCCCGCCAAGATAAAATGATGACATCCAGATGTATATATGACCATGGCGACCACTAGACACGTTGTGTCTTTACAGCAAAGGTAGTTTGGCTGTT